>WEIV01029909.1:124251-280761 GCA_013390005.1 Calyptomena viridis | reverse complement strand
CACATAAGGAGACTTTCAGCTGTATCTTTTGTTCCGGGACTTGTCTATCCCACATTGACCCTTTTAGCCACCAGCGCGTTTGTAACAAGCGTGGGTAGAGCCCTTCCCATATCTTCGTTTGTGAAGCTTAGCCATGATGAATTCATTTAGTGTCACTGTATCTTGTAGGTGACTTCCCTGGAAGAAGTTCCAAATTCCTGTTCAGGGACAACTTTCTGACCCCCTAAATGGGTGCAAGACATTAGTTGTTTGACCTCACCATGCTGGTGGTGAACACAAAATGTATCTGCCCTGCATGAGATCAGTGAGGAAGAATTGTTAACCAGTTGCTGGTTAACAATTTTTTTGTTTGAGAGCTGTAAAATACCATCCCTGTGTAGTCTTAAGTGTCATGGTATTTGCTCTTTGATTATTCACATTGTGTTAATATTCACAGCAATTTTCTCCAGTTTAGAAAATTATTGCCCGATTTTATTAAAAAGGGGAAAAAAAAAGAAACACCAAACAAAGCGTATCTTTGCCCTAGAAAAAAAGTCTTAACATATTTTCTGTGGTTATGGATCTTTCTAAGCCAGTCCATTAAAGCTTAAGCAATGAGAAGGAAGAAAAGAATTTAAACAATATTAAAGAAATTGAATTACTTGACTGGGAAAATACAGCATCCCAGAACACCAATGTCACCAAGGAAACCTGTTTCAGCAAGTGCACACTGCACAGCTGGAGTAATTTTCTTCTTTTAAGTTTTCTTAGAATCCAGCTTTGTAGTCCAACAAACTAAAACCTGGCTGAGACTCTCTCATCTGACAGTCCCTGTTGTACCATTCCCACAGTCAGGAGAGGCTTCCTGTACCAAACTTATCTGCCTCAGCCTTGTGGTGAAATTTCAGCTTGAAAAGCAGCCTTGATTGTGTGCACATGTGACAGCTGCTGTCTTGAACAAAATACCAGGGACTGAATTCAGGACATCTAAAACTAAAAGCCTGTGCTGACATTGCTTAGGCTAAAGAGACGTAGTTCTTCAGCTGGGGACCAGAAGAACTCCGTCAAAGGATGAACACAAGAAAAGTGAGATAAAAATACCAGCGGGTGACACAGATGCCTCCTCTTGTGTGATAGCAAATGCTTTCTCTCTCTCTTTTCTGGTGTCAATTTGTATGATTAACTCCAGAATTTGTAATGGATTCTTTTTAAAAAGCTAAGAGGTAAATTTATGTTTTGTATTAAATTCTGGTGGCACTTGATTTTGTGTATGTTTGAATTTCTAAATGAAAAAAGGGGATGGTTTTTTACGGATTTCTAAATGATCATAAAAGCTTTGGCCTGGTGTCATAATTAGAATTACAGAATTAGAATAACAGAAAGCAGGCGTTCTCTGGAATGAATGCTTGAAGCAAAGACTGGAACAGAGGCCACTTGCCAATGCAGAGCTGATAACCATGCAGTACGTGTGAGAGATCATTACTGAAAGGGTTTGTTTAATCCCCATCCCACCCAAAAAGTGACTTCTCAATAGTTCTCAGAAACGTGTGCTATTAGGCTCAGCTGGAGATAGAAAATCACTCTTAATCATATGCAAGGAACAATTCTAAATAGAAGTATTTGAAAACAGCCTTGGGAAGGAAAGAGTACTGCCAGGAAGAATGGAAGATCATTTTGATTCTTGATGAAAAGCTTTCAAACAGAGCTCAATGTGTAAGAGATGTGACAAACCTTTAGAAAAGCAGTTTTAAGAGAAAGGTAATACAGCTAACAAAGTCTTAATGCTTTTTGTGTCATTGAACCTAAAAAAGTATTTTTTCCCCATTGGTTATGAGCCACAAAAAGCTTTTTTTCCCCTTTTTTAATCTTCATGAGGAGTTTTGCTTTGAGACTTCCTGCGGGAAAGTGTTTTAAGTGGAATTCTTCTTTATACTGCACCTAATGTCTGCCAATATGATTCCTGTTACAGGCATAGGGACCATTTTCCTTCTGTCCTCAAGCTGTGTTGCTGCTTATTATCATGTTTAACATTCCCAGTGCCTGGCAGGATGGAGATTAGAAACTCTTAATATTCATTTTATAGTGAAAGGTCTTGCCAGATTTTTGGAGTATTAGCTGTAATATATGCACATAATTTATTGGTGGAAAAGTTCTGAACTCTCCAGTGAGTCACCTTAATCTTTGTTCTTATCACTTTAGGATTGTTTTTAAATAATCCTCTCTGCCTCCCACACATAAACATGTTAAAAACATTACACTGGAAATAACAACTTGATGGACGCAAACTAAAAAGGTGCATGGATTTCCTTTGATAAATCTTTACTATTTTTTTTTTTTAAAGTCTATATTACCTGGAGTATTTTTCTCTTAACTGTAAAATTTTGTTTTTTTAACAGACTGGAAGGAAGGAGAAGGGGGACCCACTCAACATTGCTATTGACAAGATGACCAAGAAAACACGAGACCTTCGAAGACAGGTTAGCTTTGCTTTTTATAATGCTTCTTGATTTTCCAAGGGAGTCATTGCTTTTCCACTTGTGACTGTTTTTGCCACATGTAGAGGTATAAAGAATTTGTGTGACACCACATTACACATGACATTAAGAAAAGTAGTATTGCCTGAGGGAAAAAAATAAGGAGGAATGACATGTATTCCCAGTGTAACCCCCAGTGGTCCTTCTGTGTGGGAGGATGGGAAGATTGGCCAGACCTTCACTGTCTTTGCAGCCCAGCAACCCCAGTCATAAAAACACTGGCATATGTGCTTTTTTGTATTTATTTGACTACTCTCATGGAAATAACAGGAAAGATGAGCAGAATATGGGAAAAAAAAACTAAAAGAGCAGAATATTTCCACAGAAAACTTCCAAGGTACTGTATTAAATAAAGGTCCTAAGAAGATACAGAGAGGGCTAATAAATAGCAGTTTGTCTAGAGAGGTGGTGGATTCCCCATCCCTGTAAACATTCAAGTCCAAGTGGGATGGGAATATCCTTGAGAATGACCCTGCCTGTGGCACAGGGAAGTGGACCAGATGGCCTTTGAAGGTCCCTTCTAACCCAAACTATTCTATAATTTTATGAATAATGGCAAAACATAGTTTAAACCATAACGACTTTTTTATATTACATTTATCATTGTGTTTTGTAATAAGACTGAAAGATTAATTCAAAAAACTTGAGATGGAGAAGAATTGAGAGGAGATTGGCAAGCAAAAGGGAGAAATCTTCTATAGGTTTCTCTTTATACCTTAAAGTTAAGGCAAGGCAAATTGCCTCTTTTTTTTCCTCCTTTTGCATTATCTCAATTTCGCATTTTCTTTAATTAATAATAACAATAAAAAATAATAATGAAAATTTTGCATGGTCAGTCAAGGATTGCCTCTGTGAAAATGATCCCAAATCTAGAAAACTGCAAGACCAAGAAAGGACTTAAATGTATCTTCAAATACCTATTTGCAACATGATAATTTCAGAAAGAGTGGCCCCTATAGGCATTGTGAAATCAGTGCTCTGCACTGTTAAAACCCAGCTCATTTTGGCTCTTCTTTAACTCCCAGCAAATGTGTTGGAAGACCATATTCTCAGAACTTATTTTTCCAAATAATAAACCTATTTCAATGGACTTAAAGACAATATGAATCACTGACTCTCCTAAATAAAGCCTAGAATCACATCTGCTGCTCAGTTAATGACAGAAGAAAGATCTCTGCTGTTCTGACCTGCAAATTTGTGGGATCCTTGCTTCTGCAGTGGAGCTGGTACCATGTGTTGCCTCCCACCTCTGTTCTTACTGCTTCAAGGAAGTAGCAGACTAACACATGAGTTGCTGTTCTGTGTGAGGCTCTCAGCAGTTGCCTGAATTACTCATCTCTAAAGCCAAATTTACTCCGAAACGTGATATAAAAATGGCACCTTTCTTAATAAACTGCTTCTCATGTATATTCAGCCCTGTGGAATAATCAATCTCAGAAAGGTTGGAATTCTGTATGTGGGTAAAGTGAAGTACATACACCATATTTTCCTGCTTGAAGATGAAGCTTTTAGTATAGTTTCTGATATTTATGAAAGTTAATCACGTAGGTATAATGTTTATTAAATTGTGGCAGTTGCTAGTAAACTAATCAAGATCAGATCATAATTGTGCTGGGTTTTGCACAAACATAGGGGGAGATGGAGCCTCTGCTTCCAACAATGTGCATTCTGACTATGAATCATTACCTTTCAAAATCATAATCAGTGTTCTGCTTCATCAAATGCATAATCAACAGTAGACCTGTGTGTGTCTGCCCAGACCTGCCTGTACACTCCCTGCTAAATTCAGAATGTGAGGATGTCACTGGGGGCTTGGTTTAATGGCTGGGGAGAGAGGCTTGAAGATTGAGAAGAAATGAGCTACAGACAAGATTATGGAGTTACATTATTCCAGTTTTTCTATTTTGAGCTAAGTCATTGGAGGGACAACCAACTTTGAATACCATAATGCCTTTTGTTTTAGTGGATCCCTTTTAAAGCTTGCTTTGCTGAAGCTTAATGTTAACACCATAAAACCAGACAACCCACAACATACGTTTCAGTGATGAAGAAGAAATATATATTTCATTTGGTAGTCAGGCTCCCTTGCAAGTCTTCAGTAATCACCCATCTAGGACTGATTTTCCTTTCTCTCCCCAGGTTACTTAGCTCTTTATTTCTGAGATTTGATTTCATTATCTACAGAACACAGAGACATGTGAAATTCCAATAGGATGGTGCTAAAATTCCGCCTCACAATTTACAGTCACTTCATACATTCTTATTCTGATGGAATTACATCTTTTAAACTCATCATTTAAACTCTCCTGGGCATTGGGGAACTATTACGGAGATCTAATTATATGTCTTACTATAAACTGCCAGTAAGAACATCAACCTAAGTTAGACTGAACAAGTTCTTGGAAGCAGACACATCTCATCAGCTTACTGCTGCCATTTCTTACTTGATTTTCATAGAATCACAGAATGGTTTGGGTTGGAATGGACCTTAAAGACCATCCAGTTCCACCCCCCTGCCATGGGCAGGGACACCTTCCAGTCCTTGGTGCTCCAAGCCCCATCCAACCTGGCCTTGGACACTTCCAGGGATGGGGCAGCCACAGCTTCTCTGGCAACCACCAGGGCCTCACCATCCTCACAGGGAAGAATTTTGTCCTAAAATCTAATCTTATCTGGGCTCCTCAGTACAAGAACAAGGAGCTGCTGGAGAAGGCTCAGCAGAGGCCACAAAGATGATGAGATGTCTGGAGCATCTCTGTTATAAGGAGAGACTGCGGGAGCTGGGCCTGTTTAGTCTGGAGAAGAAGAGACTGAGAGGGGATGTCATTAATGCATAAAAATATCTTCAGGGTGGGTGTCAAAGGGTGGTACCAGACTCTCTTCAGTGGTGCCCAAAGACAGGACAAGGAGCAAAGGCCAGAAACCAAGAGACAAGAAGTTCCACTTAATCAGGAGGAAGAACTGCTTTACTTTTAGGGTTGCAGGGTACTGGAACAGGCTGCCCGGGGGGGTTGTGGAGTCTTCCCCTCTGGCAACATTCCAAACCCACATGGATGTGTTCCTGTGTCACCTGCTCCAGGTGACCCTGCCTTGTGGGTGGGGTTGGACTGGATGGTATCCAGAGATTCCTTCCAGCTCTAATAAATTCTGTGATTCTGTAACCCTTTAAACTCTTGTTAGTTTAAAGCCATTCCCCCTTGTCCTGTCACTCCATGCACACGTCCAAAAATCCCTCTCCAACTCTCTTGAAGCCCCTTAAGTACTGGAAGGTGCTGCAGGGTCTCCCTGAAGCCTTCTCTTCTCCAGGCTGAACAGCCCCAACTCTCCCAGTGTTTCATTTTGAAGAAGCTGGAAAAAACACCGAGTTCTATGTCTGATAAGAGGTTGTGCCAGTTGGCAGGGTTTGGGGTCTTTTTTTCCCCCGGCGTGGAAGTTTGTAGTTAAAAAAAAAAAGAAAAAAAGAAAAAAAAGAAAAAGAAAACCCCTAAAAGCTAAAAAAAGGCATGTTTCACTATGTGATACAGTAAGCCAGACCAGCAGCAGGGTGCCGGTTGATGCCAGTTATTTTGTTTGTTTGCTTTTCCTGGTAGGAGGAAAAAGAAACAGCAACCCTAGAGTTTAAATACTCCAGGTAATCCCAACGCAGCAGGCACACCCAGCTTTTGGAGCATCACAGCTCTGAAAAAGAATTGAGAGAAAGAGAAAAAGAGAAGCAGGAAGGACACACCAAAAAGAGTGTGGCTGACACACCAGTGGGTGCCAGCGAGGCCCAGCACAGCCTGTGGCTCGTTTGGAGGTGTGTGACAGCTGTTGTGCTGTCACCACCACTGGTGTCCCACCTGTCAGTGCTGCTCTCCTGCCCTGCTGCCACCGTCTCTGTGCCTCCGTGTCCCGTTCCAGGTCATCAGCTGAGCTTGTTCAGTCTCCATGAGCCACTTGGTTTCCCTGTGAGGTGTAATAATCAAAACCATTTGTTTTCTCTTGAAGAGCAGGAATCTGTGCTGTTATTTATACTAACAAAGCAGCCTGTCTGCACTATTTCATTTTCGTGCATTCAAGCCAGACTAAGACTTCATATTCCTCCAAATGGAAGGAATTGTAAAGAAATAAGATTTTTTTTTTTTTATCAGCAATTCTCAATTTATACTGGAAATGATGCTCTTATATAGCTGTTAAGGACAATTCATCCTGCAGACTGAGGTTTATATTCCTAAAACTACTTAGAAATACTGCATCAAATAAATACTCCACAGAAAATTTTAATTTTACTAAAAACTGGAAAATGTCAGAAATCGTGCAGAAATTTGATTTTGAAAGTAAAAAAGAAAAATTATGAAAAAAGAAGCCTGAGAGTGTTGAAGAGCCTAGTGTGAATATTTTCAGTAGTTTCAGATTTTCATTGTAAAAGTTAGCAATCAATTTTTAGCTTAGCATTGCAAATATAAATACTTACATATAAATAAATACTGAAAATTAAACCTTCATTTTTACAATGCCAAGATTTTCTGTTGTTTCAGGGCATTTTGATAATCATTACATTTTCCAAT
Organism: Calyptomena viridis; assembly: GCA_013390005.1. Lineage (NCBI taxonomy): Eukaryota > Metazoa > Chordata > Aves > Passeriformes > Eurylaimidae > Calyptomena > Calyptomena viridis. The sequence goes on along the minus strand of WEIV01029909.1, from coordinate 273,701 downwards.
TTAATTCCAAAGTAGAATAAAGCAAAAATTAAAAAATACTGTATTTTTCTTCAAGTTGGATTTCTGCTTCTCCTTACAGTTTTAGTCAAGAAAACTATATTAAAAATATTTATTAATAGGAACTGTGAAGCAGAAATCCAGAAATAACTGCACTACCCAATTGCATTTTGATAAATACTTCGAATGTTTAGACTGATGTCCTTGGCTTTTGCTTTAGTAGAATGGATGCCTAATAGAAATTAATACTATTGTTAGAGATCTAAGTTTGTATGTGCAGTATCAAAAGGGTTTTTTTGCCATCTGATTATTTTTTTGTGGTCTTACACTGTATGTTGTTGAATGCAATCCAGCTCAACAGGATTTTGGACAGGTACCACAAAAAGCAGAATAATATCAAGATTCTATTAGTGGCTATATTCAGTTAGTAGCTGGGATGGTGATTTTAAATATGGAAAGCTGTCATCATTTCGGGACTCAAAATACCTGTGCTTGCTCTCGTGGCTAAAAGAGTTCTTCACACCATTCTCTGAGACAAAACATTCTGATTTAGCTTTTCTTTTTATCAAACAGATGGTTGGACTTGATGTTCTTAAAGGTCGTTTCCAACCTTAACGATGCTTTGAAAAATGTCCTCTTCTCAGATTGTCTTTTCCAGATGACATCCTGCAAACTACATATTGTGTAGAGACAGGACTGAAAAACAAACCCAGCTGAATTGGTGAAGTTTTGCTTTCTCTGGCATTGTACTGTCTGCACAGCAATAATATCAGCTCCTCCCTTATGAACTCTAATTTTCGTGATTCTTTTCATTTTCTCACAGCCATCCTTCTCTGCTGCTGCCTCATCTGCCATAGTTCACTTGTTACTCCAGGCTGCTCAGTGAAATGCACGAGGTTGAGGCTGGTTTTGACTCCTGCTCAGCTGGTACCCGCGTGGTAGTTGGCCAGCTGGTACCTGTGTTAGGCTACTGACTTCACATAACAAATTTCCCTCCAGAGGACTCTAATTTGTGTCACCATTCACCTACCCAGACAATTTTTCATCAAACTCCAGCTCTTTAGTGTCCTTTAGACCTTTTGTCTCAGTCAGAGTGTTTTAAAGTTGGCCAAGAGATTAAAATGTATTTGAAAAAAAAAAGGCAGAATTACCGTAATGAGGCTCATTTCCCCAAAATACCAGTCTAGAAACAAAAGCCTTTATGATCCAGACTATGTTCTGCTCTACTCTGTGGTCTGCAACTGCTAGTAATTGGGGTTGTATAAATACAGCATGTTGCTGTTCAAAAATAAACCTCAATATGATTTCTGCAATGACATGTAACTTGCTTTCCCATATGACTTTCCAATAATGGGTTTCAGATGTGGCTGGGGTTTCTCCTTGTTATTGATGATTTCATTTCAGCTACTTTGTAGGCCAAAAGCTGAAAGATAAAAACTTCCAAGATTTCTGCATTGATTTGGAGGGGTTGTTTTCCTCTTTCTTATGAATATTGCTGAAATTTAGGATATTGCTTGCTTTTCCTCAGCGTCTGCTTTTCCCAACAGCCACTAATAACACTCTAGGAATGGTGACACGGGGTACACAGGACCAGTTTTGGTCATTTAGGCATGAACTGATATTAATAGTGACCCTGCTGTTGTTTCTTTCCACCAGCCACACACTCAGATTTGTTCAGCCACATACTTTGCAGCAGCCAAATTAAAAAAAAGGTACATATCCAGGTCATATTTGCCCTTTTTGTACCTCTAATCAATTCTTTACATATCATGTAGTTACTACATCCTTTCCCATGACCATTGTGTATATTTGATTGGTCATTTACATTCCCTTGTGCCAAGATGTGCTCTTTCAAATAAATACCTTTGTAAGACACTTAGTGGACTGTGGGCATGATATTAATTAGTCTGTTATTAACCATATTCTGTAGCAGATTTGATCTCACAGCTACAATTATCATACCCCTTATCTTTTAGCCATAGAATATCCTGAGTTGGAAGGGCCCCACAAGACTACTCAAATCCCCTGTTTCAGTAGCTATATTAGGCTACAAATCAAACTTTCAAATGGTTAAAGGTTGTGAGACAAATACCTTCTGTAATTTATTCATGTAAATTTGGTAAAACAAAGATCTTGGGGAGAACTTCTTGATCATACTCAGTTTTTCTTGATTTCATAGCCCTCTGAAAGCGCCCACAATTCAGTGTCCTTTGTTTAATGTGGGTTACAACAGCTTGAACTGGATAACAGGCTTCATGATGTTCTTAGGCTTATTTGTCATATCTTTCTGTTCCGGCTCTTGAGCAGCAGTGTGTCTCCATTTGCCAGTCACTTCCACATAGATTAAGTTGTATCACCATTTATAAATGCTATTTGCAGTAAAACAAAAAATAGTTAGCACTTTGAAACCTGCCAAAAATTGACGTAGACTCTGGAGAGCCTCTCAGAATAAAAACCATGAATATTAACTCGTGGAATTAGACTGACGGGGCACCTAAAACTGAAAAAACGTGTTTTGTTGGAACAGATTTTATCGCAGCTAACCCATAAAATGTAAATTATGTTATGGATAGATACTTATATAATGTTTTCAGTCTGTGGGCTTAAGTCTCTCTACTCGAGTAGAGGCATAGGCTTCTTCTTTACAGTATGCAAACACTTTGAAGAAAACACAGGACTTCCTCCTAAAGAGGAAATCTTATAATCACCATCTTTTTGCAACAAAGCTCCTGTTTCATATACAGACCAGATGACTTGCAAATGCTGCAGGGAGGGCCAGCAGCACCTAGAAATTAAATCTTGCTGCTCTGAATTATGATAATTGACTTAATGGATCTTTTGTTTATCCTCTTCCTTTTATTATGTTCTATGAAGACAAGCAAGACTTACTGTTCAGTTTGAGAAGAATAATCTGAAGCACAGAAAGTAAAGTTGCTTAGTTTAGGTATTCTGTGTTGTACCAGCATTAGGAGGTACACAGCATCTGTATGTTAAGATATAAATGCCCAAGGGAAGCAGAAATCAAAACAAGAACTTTAGAAGAAAACAATGAACCCAATTCCAATCAAACTTAATCAATGGATAACTCCTTTCAGCTTCTCAAAGAAGGTGAAGAGCACACACAAAAAGAAAAATTCTTATTGAGGGGGCTGGGGGAAGAGGAAAGAGCGAGCTCTGAGAATTCACACCAGCTGATGTCAGTTATGGAAATTGGGTGATAATATAAGGAAGTGGTTTCATTTCAGTCTCCCTTACAGTCAACAGAGAGTTCACCTTTGGAAGGTGTTTTGGGGTTTCAAGAATGCATTTTATATAAGTTCATCTTTCTTTCTGTATAGGAAGTAATGGACAAACTGCTTCCTAATTTAGGCATCCCAAAGATAAGAGCCCAAAGGCAGGTTTGTGTGAATAGTCCTTTGACTTTCAAGCCAGTCAACAGTGCAGCAATAGGTACATTTCTCAGAGAGTTGGAGAAGCACATTCTCATTATCTCTGACATGCCCTTTGTTGCAGACAAGAGGGCATCAGGTAAGGTTATAAATTGTAAAGGTGGCTTTTTTTTAATTCATTATTTGTATAATTTAAGGAAAGATAGAAACACAGAGAGAGAGGGGGTCACAGCCCTTACAGAGCTCACATAACATTGAGAATTTGTAAGAGAGTTGAGTGTTTTGAAGAGGCAAAACTTCATGCAAGTGTTAAACAGTAGCAGAATATCTAAGAAGGTTGTAAATTCAAAATTTAGTCTGGCACGAATATTTACTAAAGATTTATTTTTTAAAGGCCAAGTTGAAGTGTGGCCACACTTAAAATAGGTGAACCACAGGAGTCTTGCTAAGGTGGTGCTGTATTCCCAAAGAGGAGGTGTTGGTTGTTTCCAAGGGGAAGTGCAGTGTTATTAGTGATATTGCCCCATTCTGTTGCATGAAAATGCTTCTTGACAAAATATTGGCATTTTTTAAGAGGGAGCCAGCAATAAGTCAGTCTGAATGTCTTTGAACTTAAGGCCACCTGTGGCATCAATTCTTGCTTCTTAGAAACTCAGCACCTTTCCCTTGTTACTTAATAGGTTTTGTTTTCACCTGCAGTGACTCCAGTGCTCTTGACTATGGAGATCTGGAAGCTGCCTTCCCAGAAGCAGCCTGGCACATGCTAATACAGATTTATTTCTGTGCATCTACTACATGTATTCATTTAAGCTGGGTGCACTGCATTGCATGTACTTCTTTGGTAGGTTTCTCTAGCACCTTCCACAAAGGTGTTAGGCAGGAGTCCTGTGTAATAGTGGCTTGGAAAGCAGAGATAGCAATGCTTCACTTGATAAAGTCCTCTACTCTTTCAGCTTCCACTGGATTTATGGCCACCCTTAATGCAACACAAGTAGAAACACTCTGAATGTCACCAGCTTGCACTGAAAGAACTGTGAGCCTCTGCACTGCTGTTCTACACTGCTTCCACTTTTTGTCTGCTCCCATTTTGTAGACTAACTGATGTATTTGCTTGAGGAAAGGACTGGTAGAAAAATGCTGAAAAATCTGATCTGAAAAATCAGAGACAATGAACGGTTATTTAAATTACAACTAATAATGACTTTGACTTGAACTTCTTTGAATGCACATGTCCTTGTCTCCCTCAAAATGCACTTCTAGATGTTTATCACTGTGACATTGAGGTTTTTATGGTGCTCTGAAGTGCTTCAGAGGAAATGGAGAGTGCTTTAATACTGCTGATTTACTCTTTCAGGTCTGCAGTAATTTCCTTACTGCCTAATTATAAGGCTCAGTTTAATTTACTCTACACATAATGTTTACTGATGCACATATGGTGCCATATTTCAGGAAACTATGCCCATATCAGGTAGTTTTGGGTAAGGCTGCAGTGTGTAACAGTTTCATCAAATGAAGGAAACTTTGATCTGCAGCATAAAACTCACAATGGATTATTTTTATCTGGCAAAACCCAATGTAGTAGCTATGGATGCTTTTGCTTTTTTGAATAGGGACTTGATTTTACTATTTTTTAAAAAAAATTGGGTGAATTTGTGAGCACAGAGGGTTGGCCTTTCAAAGTGACCTGTGAAGAATTATGAGGCAAAACTCTGTGACAGCTTTATTGCGTTAGAGATTATTGCACATAGTTTGTGTATTATTCTTCAAATAATGAGTCTTCACAAAAGCTCACGTATTTCAACAAATCTTTGTGCTCACTGCAGGACCTTTAGAAGGTGTCTAACTCTAATCACTGCAGAGAAACAACTGTGGAGTTTCTAAAACTGGTTTTAATAAAAGACACTGTGAATATTGGAGAAGTTTAACAGGGTTTATAATGTTTCTACTTAAAAAAAAAAAAAAACTTCCACACAAGCCAGACCAGAAAAACCCAAAACCAACCCAGAAATGTATTTCAAGAGATTTCTGTTGATAATGGTTTTGCATAAAGCAGCTTTCAGTGTTCTGTAGTGTCAGTGTCACATCAGCTGAAGAAATTTATAGGATCTTGTATTCACAGAGACAGCTTCAAATTTTGATGTTCATTATCAATAATGCAGTAGCATGAGATAGGGGGCACTATAAATGGGGAGGAAATATAGTCCTTTTCCAAAGTCTTCTGTAATTCTGTGCTCCTAACAGCTTTATGAGCAATGGCAAAGTACATAGAATTTAATTTCCAAATGGGATTTCAAGATTTCATTTGTTTCTTAATGTACATTAATTTTGTTCAGTAATACTATTTCTAAGTTAGGAAATGCCTTTAATGTTACTTTCTACTTTTAATTAAGCAACCAAATATAAAAAAAATTCTTGATTTCAGTGTTTGCTTTGTAGAAATTACTGCAAAGAATAAGAAAAAAAAGTGAAAACAAAACGAAAACAAAACAAGAAGAAAAGGCAACAAAAAATCCTAATGAAACAACTTCAAGAGTAAAAGCCAGGCTGTGATCTTACTGCAGTAAGGGCTTTTTTGAAAGGCATGGATGATAATTGATAGTATCAGATATCAATCATCTCTGTCCATGGGGCAGGATCCATTTGTGATTTTGAGTCACTCTTGAAAAGGATGATGAGAAATCCATTTTTTCAGAACAGGATCGATTTTTAATCTTGTTTCAGCCATTGTCTGGCACTCCAACAGACAGGTCTACCCAAGAGCTGTCACCAGCTTTCATTGGGCTAAATCTCTAGGTCTTAGAGGAGCTGATGATAATATTCAGTGTACCAGCCTGTTCATGCAGCTGTGGTTGGGGGGAATTCAAGTGTGACACATGTAGCATTTGCTCTCTTAAACTTTTAAAGCTTATTGGATCTGATTGCTTTTAAGTGAAGTTGTTATGCATGCTTATCATAGTGAGGATAACTTCATTAAGGGTTTTCATAGACAATTTCCCTCCCATTTTGACCAAATTGCTATATAACCTCACCAAAACAGCTTTGTCCTCAATCTTTTTTATTTACTGTATTTATTAAAAAACCCATAAAACTCCAAAGCCACTCTACTTGAGTTAAATATTTCAACAGAGCCTGAGACAGCACATGAAGCTACACAATGTGTTGTGGTTTTTGATTTAACCTGTGGATATTTAGTTAATTATTTTTAGTCTCATTATTCTCCTCTTTGACACACCTCCTTTGCATCAGACCCTCTGGGCTTGCAGTCTTAGTGACATTTTTGACACTTTACAATCCTCTTTAGTTTTCACGAGGTTATTTTTCAAAGTCTTAACCCCTTTTTTTCCCTCTGCTGAGGTAGCCTCCTGTGGTCTTTCCCTTCTTTGTTCCTACCTGTAGTTTCCTGTTCTGCAGTTTCATCCTTCCACATTCACCTTATCACAACTCTATCTTCCCAGGTCATACAGAATGCAAAAGTTATTCACTGTCTGTCATTTGTGGGTAATTTTAACTTCAGTAATGTTTTTCATAGTCTGTTCAGTCCCTACGTGTATTTCTGTTTTCCCAACATTTTTTGATGGCAATCTTTGCTTTCTTCTACCTGTTAATGCCCTGTGTAATTCTTTATTACTAAATATGAGCATTATTAATGTGGAATAATAAATATTTAGCATTATCCCAGCACTGCAATCAGAATTGGGTTTTTATTGTCTTATCCTCACGTGAAAGGCAAGAGTTCATGCCCTGATAATACTTGTGTTTGGGGGTATGTGGATATCTTTCCCCCAACCATATAATTTTTTCTCTGCTTTTATGTAACTGCACTAATATTATCAAGCCTGAGCCTTGTTCTTGCTGAAAACTGGGGATTTTTTTTAAAGGCAGTGTAAAATTTATGTCATGAAAATTGATAAACCACCTATCCCACCCTCTCAAAAACCAAAGGAACTGAAATCAATGGGGATTAAGTACCTAAATACTTGGTAACTGGGTTCTTCTGTACTTCAGGCCCTATACCATCTCGAGGATTCCTTTGTAGAGGTCTATGAATAGGAGGAATATTTCTGTGTGTGTCTCATTCTCTTTGAAATTTCTGGTCAAAAATTCTCAGTTCAAGTAGCTTTGTGTTAATAAATTCCCCCTGGTCTTTTTCTAAAGAGGGAGATTTCTCTTTAGAGAGAGGAATGCTCACACCTGGAAAAATGTATTAAGCTCAACCTAAAAGAGAGGAGGTTTAGGGTTAGATATTGGGTAGGAATTCTTCCCTGTGAGCGTGGGGAGGGCCTGGCACAGGTTTCCCAGAGAAAGTGAGGCTGCTCCATCCCTGGAATGTTCAAGGGGAATGTTCAAGGCCAGGTTGGACAGGACTTGGAGCAACCTGGGATAGTGGAAGGTGTCTGTGCCTGTGACAGAGGATTGGAATGAGATGGGCTTTAAGGTCTCTTTCAAACCCAAGCTATTTTATGATTCTATGAATTATTACCCATCTGTGTAGCAGCACTTCTTCCTGAGTTTTTATCTTGGGCTCAAATCTTAGAATTTTAATTTATTATTTTCCAGTAATCTGTAGTTTGAGTGTCCAAGTGTGATGCATACTTTAAATGTTCATCTTTTTGCTGTTTAATCCACCAAAACATAGTTGATGGTGTTACTGTCCACATCCCCCAAGTCACCAATTTTTGGTCACATCCTCCTGTGACATTGTGCAGAATTGACTGAGACTTTCTCTTTAGCACTACACTGCAGCAGCTTCTAATGGCCAGTGCCTTATTCTCCAGAACTCAATTTCACAGCACATTGGAGGTGACACACTTTAACTGCAGTGGAGAGGGCTTTATTTTCATCCTTTTCAATTAAATTGATGCCTGTTTGGGAGTGCTCTGCAGGTGCAAACTGGAGTTGGGTTGCAATGCACGTTAAATGGAAAATGGTGAATAAGGTGCTCCTTGGTAAACTTTTGTTACAGCTACTGCCAGGCTTTATAAAGTTTAACAATCTGTTAGAGTCATTAATCTCCTGCTGTGACTTTACCTTCCAGTGTCAGGATTAGACATGTAATTCTCTACTAGACTGTAAGTAGCACTGAGACATTTTGATTCTGAAATTGTTATATAGCCATGGAAAACATCGTTTTGGTGGGCATTTAACCTCTTTGAGCTCAATTATAGCTGTGAAGCAACAATGATAAAACAGCCCTAAATAGTGTTTAAAACACTAGAACATGATACTGTCGAAAACAGCAACTTGACTGTGCACCATAAACTGACTGAACTGGAAAGACAAAACATCTGCCTTGTGGTACACCATTCATGTAAAAATATATGCAGGTCTTGATGGTTTTAATCTATATTTTTTTGTTGGTCAGCCTGCCATATTTATTATTTTAGTTTTATGTTCATTAATGAAGTTTTATCTGATAAAACGAATTAAGCAAGACCTTAATTTAATGTGCTTCCTCCTCTAACAAGAGAAGTTTGATGTAGTGGGAACCACTCATGCTTTGAATTCACCTCTAACTTAAAAATTCAGTGGAGGGAAAAAACCTAAAGCATTGTGTTATGAGTAATAGTTTGTGTCATAATATTTATGTATGAATGCAGCATAAATTAAGCATTTAACACATTCATTCATGTACGTACATGTACAAGCTTTTGTGGAGATTTTCGAATAAAACATGCAATGCTTTTGCTGCTTGTTTTATGACCATTTAAATTCCAGTCACAGACTATTCCCATTCCCTTCTAAGCTGATGTAACTTGTATGAAACAGTGGAATCTCTGGATGCATAAGCCATCACTTTGGCTGGACTTTACTGCAGAGGAACAAACTAGATGAGTTTTCCAGTAGTTATTTACCTTGATGAATAGCCCTAATTGGAGCAAATAGACTGGTAGTGGTGAGCCAATACTTTTAAATGTCTTGTCTTGTGCCATTAATATTACCTTGTCATGTATCCATTTGAGCTGTTGGATGAATGTCTTGCCTTCATACTCCTGTCACATTTAACAAATGATTTTGTCAAGTCATTCTTTATAGCTGGTGGTGAAGGATGGCAAAATTTGTGGTCTCCTGGGTACATAAAACCCGTTAACTATACCTTTCAACTTCAATGCAAGGGCATCCTAAAACTTAGAGAATAAATTTCTAAAGAAATTATAGTGCCTGTTTACAAGAGGGGTCAGAAATATGCTACTGACATCTATGATTAACACAGCAGAGGGAAATAAAATTTGTTAATTTTGTATTTATCAAACCTGTAGCAGTCAGAATTCAGATTTATTTTGTTTTCAGGTGCTGCAATTATGAACCTCAGAAGGTAACACATTAGAAGGTTGCCATTAGAAATGAGATATCCATTTAATTCATTCATTTTGATTCAGATAGATCTCTACTGTATATTTACTATGTTAAACCCCAAATTACTGGTTATCTGATGGTCTTGCTATCCTTTTATTGATTTCTGGCATGTGGTTGTAGACTGAAGATATTTAATACTGATGGAAATAAGCTGCTTACTTGAGCATCCTGAGACTTCTCTTACAATTCCTTGGGGCATATTGTTATAACCAGATCTATAACACCACATTAACTTTGATTAAAAATGGAATTGCTTGTTCATGGAATAAAACCTTTTGGAACTGATACGTCCTTATGAAACAATACAAACAGAAATGTATCGGTGTTTATTTTGCATTTAAAGTAAGTTTTTTCAGTGCAGTGGGCAGTACGTTTTACTGACACTTATTGAACTTGAGCAAGTAGATTTTTTTCAGGATTTTTCACTGAGAATGAGCTGGAAACTACATGGGATTTTCAAAATCTTTGCGTGTTCCTTTGGAAATGCTACCATTTGGACTATTTTGATACAGTGGGCGTTAAATCTTAACTGTAGGTACACAAGTGAGGCATCTGACTTGGGAGCAGAGTTCCCCAGCAAGGACTGGGAGATGGATGTCTGCAGAGGGCGATTAATCAAATTTAGGATGCACCTTCTCTGGCAGTATCTCTCCCTTAATGCTTGTTCTAGGTGAAGCTTTTCATTTAGGAGGGAGTCACAGAATATCCTGAGTTAGAAGGGACCCACAAGGATCATTGAGTCCAATCTTGGTTGACCTGCACAGGAAAATCCCAAGAATCCCAGCATGCGCCTGAATTTTTATGTCAGAGGATTGATATACATAGTGATGGGCAATCTCAGCCATAGAATGCAGGCTGCTATGCTGGTGCACTATTCTCTGACTCTTATCAGCTTAGGATAACTTTTTGGAAATGTTTTGATGTATTTGGAGCAATATTAGTATTTGTCTTTATATTGAGATGGTACCTATGAATATTATTCATGGATCTGGATCTCACGGTGTGAGATGCTGTGCAAACAGACCCAAAGGATGGTCTGGAAGAAATTTTAATGTAAGAATAAAGTAAGAGTCAACAAGTGGATAGCAGCAGATTGAGGAGAGAAAAGAAGAAAGAGTATAAGATGGAATTCTAATAAGTGGTGGCAAACACACACCAGCTTTGTGACTTTTGGCAGGTCTCTGATATACTCTTTTTTATCTTTTTAACTCCCCCTGTTTTTAGGTGTTACAGACATCCCTTTAATCATTTTGAAAGTGGAAAAAAATTTCAGGTAGAATCTGAGTAGAATTAATATTTCAGGGGAATTGAGAATTGATATTTTAATACGTTGACTGCTGTAGTTGTGATAGAAATAAAAGAAACATCTTGTGCCAACTCATGTTTTGCTTTTCTTGTTTTTTACTGCACTGCTCAGGGATTGAATGAAAATATTCAAAGTTAGCTTTGCCCTTATTCAAATAGAGTTGAGAATTGCTGCCATCAAACAGCAAATGCATCTTGGATGGTGTGTTTACAGTGCCTAACAATATACCAGTTTTCAGTGTAATTGGGTGTTTTGATGATACCTTGTCTAGCTAAAGCTTTCTTGTCTGGGCTGCAAAATAGAGAAAATTACCTTTTTGGATGTTTCATTTAACTAAAAATTTATGATTTAAGGAGATTAATGGCTACTCGGGCCTCCAGGCTGAATAGCTCCCAGGATGTGTTTGAGTCTACAGTTTTTCATTCTTAACAACCAAAAAGCTGGGGAAATCATACTCAAAATGTTTCTGATCCACAGTCCTACTGAGCACTTATGCTTTCAGGAAGAATTATTTAAGATTTCAGTCATCTCTCTGGCTGTCTTTCAGATTTTAGTGAAGTTTGACACTGATTAGTGATTATTAATAAGGTAGAGAAGAAGTTAGTGGCACCATTCTTATAGTAAGATTGTTTCAAACAGATGTTTTTGTGAAGTCACAGATGTTAAATCTTCAGTAACTTTGTTTTTTCCCCTTTGGAATGAATTGTAGTGTGTTTGCTAATATGCCTGGAAAATGTTTAAAAGGGTTTTCTGTTTATACCTGTTGGATATATTTGAAAAAGAATATGAAGCACAAGGCATCTGCTACACAAAGTATTAATTATTGCATAGAATACTATTCAGTGCAGGAGGCTTAGAAGTATTCAGGCTAATATTTTTTAATGGTTGCTTGAAGTTAAGCTCCTTAATCCATATTTGGCTTTTGAGTGAGTTGAACTGTTTTTTCCAGCAGTGTGGATTTTTCAGTTCTCATCAATTTACAATGTCTTATGTGGGTAATCACCATCATTCAGTATAGATCCATTCAGTCCAGTAGGATTAGCTGTATGTCAGCACAAATCCCATGAGGGTTTTACAGACCCTAGGCCTTGAAGTGTTTAATTTTGTGTGCCTGCTGGAAATATTTAACTTGGAGAAAAGACAGAAAAAGTCCAGACTCCCCTACAGTGCTGTGAGACACGACACATCAGTGCTTAAATACAAATAGCCAGTGGACAGTGGGAATGGATATTGATAATTCTCCTTTATTTACTGGTCTGCTTTCTTTTGTCACAGCTAAGGAAGGCAGTAATGGATCACATATCAGATTCATTCCTGGAGACCAATGTCCCATTACTGGTTCTCATTGAGGCTGCAAAAAGTGGGAATGAGAAAGAGGTGAAGGAATACGCTCAGGTCTTCCGTGAACACGCCAACAAGTTGGTTGAGGTAAGTGACCTTTTTGGCACGGCTAGATTTCCATCTTCCCTCTCTAGGAGAAGCAAGAAAAATTATATACTAGATGAAATGTTAGACTTATTGTTTGAGGAGTTTTGGCCGACTTTATTCAGGTGATTGCACAGCAAATGCCTTAATGGCTGGCACAGGAAAGCACGTGATGTGTTTTGGTAGTTCATTAATGCAATTAAGTGTGTTAAAAGTGGTATATCCAGTATTTTGTCAGAAGGCGTGAGCAACAAGAGGTGAATTTCAGTTCAGCTTTACAAGCAATACAGTTGATCTTAATCTCTGTTAAGTGAAAAATCAAATAGATGCTTCGCAATGTTGTATCTGGTCCTGGCTAAAGGTTGCTCTAGATTTAATAGCTTGTCAGTCTGAACTAAAATAGGGAAAAGGACATACAGAGAAGGCATAGTCTTAACCACGTCTATGGTCTTGAAATATCTGTATTTCATATATAAATAATAAATAATTATAGTATCCTTTCTGAAGAGACAATACTGTGTCAAGTCAACCAATGATAATTTTGTGTCTTCAGGGATGATGTTGAATTATCTGTGTTCTACCATGAGGAGTGTAAAATATAGTGGTTGAAACCTTGGATGCTCATTGAATGGTCTTTTAATAAAACTATGATGATGATCATGTCAGTTTGCCCTCTGACAGATTGAGAACTATAAAAAATGCTCTTCTTTAAGACCAATATAACTCAGTGGTTTGCCTGATGATACTGTGTGGCACTGTTGACTTCTGTACTAGCATTAATGTGAAGACTGCAACACACTTACTTGTTACATCACATGTTCTTTAGCAAAGGAAATTGCTATGAGGGAACTACTGGTTTGACAAGTATTGAACTGTATCTTTGAATGTCTTCTGTTCTTAAAACAGGCCTCACTCTAATTCTGTAGTGCCTCAAGTAAGGAGTAAAGGCTTCTTAGTTCCTATTGACTAAAGCTTTGTTACAGCCTCCTCATGCCTGGAGCTGTGGCAATGGAAAAGGAAATAGCCAATAGGTATATAAAGAGAGAAAAACCCCAAACTAAACAAAAAAACATACTCAAAAAAAGGGAGAACCCCTCCACGATATTTATAGTTCTGTTAGAGTGGCAGTCAGAGTTGTAGTCTTACCTGCAATCAACATATATAATTACTATTACAGCAGTCACATCCTGCGCAGATTTGCAACAAAGTAGACAGTTTGCAACATTTGCAAATTTGCAAACAGATTTGCAATGACAGGATTAGTAGCATTATTAAAAAGTTAAAAATTGCCAAGTAGGTGTCTTTGAAAATATCTGAAGAGGTAATGATGTAAAAGGAGGAAAAATACCTCTTAGGGATGTAGTTAGAAAAAAAGCCAAAAACAAACAAAACAAAAAAAACACCAAAACCAAAAACAAACAAACAAACAAAAAAAAAAAAAAAAAAAACAAAACAAAACCTAAAAACAAAAAACAAAAAAAAAAAACAAAAAAAAAACACCAAAAAACCCCTGACAAAAGCCCAAATCACCCTATAGAAAAATCCAAACACCTTTAGCTGGTATAATGGTGTTAAATTGACAAAGGTCAGGTTTTTCTTAGATCTTAGGAAGAAATTCTTGACTGTGAGGGTGGGGAGGCCCTGGCACAGGTTGCCCAGAGAAGCTGTGGCTGCCCCATCCCTGGAAGTGTCCAAGGCCAGGTTGGATGGGGCTTGGAGCCACCTGGGATAGTGGGAGGTGTCCCTGCCCATGGCAGGGGGTGTCACTGGGTGGGCTTTAAGGTCCCTTCCAACCCAAACCATTCTATGAAACCCAGCAAAGAACAGTTAGTCCTCCAGTTTTGCTTTTACAAGCCTAACATTGCATTAGAGTTGTACTTTAGGCCAAACTGGAGTTTGGTTAATGATGTTTTACGCTATATAATCATCTGTACCCCACCACCAAAGCGGTGATGATTGTAGCAATAGATATCTTGGACCCAGTACCTGGTATTTTTATTCCATTTAGGTTGTTCCAGACTATTAGTAGAAGATTCTTACTTCATTCTTGTATGTCTGGGAGAGCTGGTACTGCCTGTGTGTCCATCCTTACTCTTTTCCAACGATAGGTTCTTCTAGTTGTATCTTGCCTTTTTAGTTGTAAGGACTATTTCTGGTTCAGGTAAAAAGTATCTTTTAACTAGAAATTAGTTTCTGGTGCAAGTGACATTTTGAAACCTAAATTTCAAGTTCATCAGGCTGCACAAGGAAATAAGTATTTGGAATAGATTTATGTTCCTTCTACACTGGATTTTACACTTAAAATAGTGCATCAATAAGTAAAAATGCTGAAACTATGGAATCTCAGCAGATGGGCTTCTTTAGTTTTGTGGGTCAAGTATTTTGCAAATAGTAAAATGTGGTTCAAAGATGAGACATAATCAAGTGACTATGAAATGTAAGATCCTTTCCCAGGCATGGGGCCAGAACTGCTTGCTAATATATGCAAACACAGTTCCACTGAAGTATGTGGAGTTGCACTTGCTCATGTCAGAGGAATTTGGCACTGCAAATTCAATACTGTGAAAACTTGGTAGTATTAATCAATTTCAAAATCAGAATCTGAATTTCTTGGATGTCTTACCAAGCTCAGTAGAAAGCCTATCAAAGGAGAAAATACTCCGTGTTTTAATACTTTACACAAAACCTACGTTTTACCATCCTGAGGAAAAAAAAATTGAGTTCTTGATATTTGGTGAATACAAATGGCAAAATTTTCTTTGCATAGCAAATGCATATTAAAAAAAATATGCTGTAAGCATGAGGCTTATGGAGGTTAACTTTCTTTTATAGTCCATATTACAGAATACTTAAATCTTCTCTCAAAAGCTGTTTCCATTATATACATATATATATATATTCCCTTCCCTGTCTCTTATAATAGCATTAATAACCACAAAGATGAATTGTCTTTTCTCTAGACATTCACTGACAACCAGATTTGTCTATGGATTTTGTTGGAAACACAGATTAAGGTGTTATTTTACTATAATGTAAGTCATCCAAAATAAATCAAATTGTCATACAGGTTCTGGGGGTAAACATAATAATATAATAAAACAGAATTTAGATGGTACCACTCCAGGCTTAGATGGCTGACTCTTTTCCTTCAAAGAATTTTTCAGCAGTCATCTCTCAGTTTTTTTCTGTCTTCTGAAACTCAGCTTAAAGAAGTAATGGTGCCTTTTCAAGTCATGATTTTTACCTCATGAATCCCTTTAATGTTTTTTAAAAAATTATCTCTAATGATTGTAAGTCAGTAAATGCCTGAGTTATAATGCCAGCTTCGGATGTGACCTTGGGAATTCATTTAACTTCTCTATCCAGGCACCTTCATTTGTAGCATAAGGTTAATGACAGATAATTCTAATACCTACCACACAAAGGCACTTGACTGATAAATCAGCTCAGATTTATTCAACGCATCTATCAAAGCACTATATGGCAGCTAATTAATTAATTTTCATTATTCTATTTCATAAAGCTTCCTTGGTTTAACTCTTAGTCCTCTGGAATGTTTCTTAAAAAATTAAATCCAACAAGTTCTCCTGGTAGATGAAATTTAGCACCCAGTAAACTCTTAAGAGCCATGATTACAGGCTCTTCAGTTCATTGGATCAGACTTTGCATCCTCACAAGGAATGGCCATGAGCCCAGGGAAGTTCTACTTTTTATTTTGGTTTTGGGGAGCTTTAATATTTTTTATGGAAGTACTTCACCATTTGGTGGTCAGTGAACATTAACATGAGTTAAATCCAGTTGCATTTTTCTTCCTTGAAACTTATTTACAGCAAAGTTGGATTGAAGGCCTTCCCTGTTCTCCAACATGAGATTTAAATTTAAAGCATTAAATTTAAATTTAAAGCATCTAAAATTTAACTTTTCAAAAGACAATGCCTTGCCAGTTTTGCATGAATTGATTTTGATGAAGAATTTTGTGGAACCTGCATGTATCTATCGGTTTCATCTCACAGAAACTTAAAAATTCCTGGAGACATTCCGAATGATCAAATTTGACTTCTAAGAACACTTGGCTGGTGGGAGAAACATGTTAGGCAGTGGTTCACGTTGATTTCAAGTTGATATAGTGCAAGCAAATCAAGATAAAGGCTGGATAGCAATTTATAGGAGATGAAATCTAACAGCACCATTCTTGCTATTTTATTGTCTCTTTGTCCATTAACATTGCAGGAACCTTAATTAACTTTCTCCACGTTGAAGAGGATAATGGGTTTACTTTTGGGACTGTAGGGGTTGGTGTTTTTATTTCTTCTTACACAATCTCAAGGGGAAAAAGAAAAGTAAACTTCTTTAGAAGTCACAGTGCAGGCTACCCTTCATTTTCCAAGAACTGTATTATTTGGAGCTCCCTAATCCAGACTGGTTGTATGCTTTTCCATCATAAATGTGGAAACAGGCTTGCATGCTGAGGACAGGAGGGAAAAAAGCCACTCTCAGTATGCACAGCACACAGAACAAGCAACTGCACCTGCTCAGTGACCCCTGATTACTTGATTTGGTAATGAGAGGAGAAGGGGAAAACTGAAAGCAAATTCTTTGCTCTGGTGGTTGACTATGAATTTAATGTAGATGTACCTCAGCATTAACAGAACCAATATCCAACCCAGTATTTTTTCTTTCCACAAATATCTCTCAGGAAAGCACACTGAGTATTTGGTTCATAAGAAATGCAAAAGTAGACTTTCTCTTAGGGAATGAAGCTCATCTGTGTAAATCTGCAATGCACTTGAGGTCAGTGGAGTGCTGAGTTCAGTGTGGCACTCAGGCTCACTTCCAGGAGGTACAAGTGGCCTTCATCAGGAATAGATGTGCTTTTGTAAATATTGTAGAAACTCATGAGAGATTATAATTTAAGACAAACAAAACCCAGAGGATGAAGCATAAGAAAAAATTCAGCTTGTTTGTTTCTGCAGCTTTAGTCCAAGGAACAAAGAGTGTTCCTGCTGATATATTTCACAGATAATTGATTTGTCAGAATATAAAGCTAGTTGTTTGATTCTGATAACGAAGAAAAAGTGTCAATATTCTTTCATGGCTTCTGCATCCAACTTTCATCCTGAAAAACGTATACATTGCTGGGTTTCCTCTTACAGACTGATCAGCTTTTACTCTCGTATTTTTCCTCTTAGCTGACATTAAGCTAGATAAGAAATACTATTTAGAAGGTAGTAATCCTTGGTTCTAATCAAGAAGTGTTAAGAAGGTCATAGATTAGTTTAATTCAAGCTCTTCAGGTTGAAAGATTTTATTTGAAATTAAAGCTGTGGGCTGCCTTTGTGTCCTGGTGTTTCATCTGCTCAGTTTAGTTTTAATTTCCACCCCAGGCCTTTCTTCCCTGTGTGGGCAACAGATGTTCTTAATTCCTAGTAAACATTATTAGTATATTGACATAGCTAAAGCTACAAGTCCCATTATTTGCAATGAAACAATGAAAAGCTTGAACTCTTTATGTTAAACTCTGAGTCCCTGCTGCTGCCAAATCTGGTGTCCATTTCTCCACCCAGGAGGGGTGAAGAAGGAGGTCTTTGAGGCAGAATGAACTCAAATTCGTTCAGGATAAAATTTTCTGGTAATGCAATGTCATGGATGAACTCTTTACACTGCCTTTTTTTACTTAGTTTAGCCACTAGATGTTGGTAATCCTCTGGAATCTACACCAGTTTCACCTTCCAGTTTCTAGATTAACACTGAAATCAAATCAAATTGCCTCACAGAAAAGGTGAGACACAGAAATAACTGATGCTCTTTGATTTTTGAGCCTCGTGTACCTGTCCCTGAAATAGGTGGGTAATTAAAGGAGGTGATACTCAATGTCTGCGTTTTCCAGACTGCTTTTATCCGAAAGTCTTCTCTGCCTTCAGGCAAAACGAGCCCATCTCTGGGGCTTGCAGGGAGGGAGCAGTTGCAGAACCTGTCTGTGATCTTGAGGCTGCATCAATAACACAGAAATACGGGGGAAATTCAACCATTTGGCAGTGGAGAATTGGCTACAGCAGAGGCTGATCTCCCAACAGCTGCCTTTAGCAGGTTTCTGAAACCCAGGAATTCAGGAAGACTGAAAGGGGAGGACCTTCCTTATTTCATGGCTATTTGGGCTGCTCAGCTCTCTTTCCAAAATTTCTTCCCACTAATAAACACCTGAGTACACAAGCACACCAGAGTCTGTGAGAGTATTAGTATTATCTTGAGTAATCACTTTCTATTCATTTGACCCTTTTCTTTTTGCTTAGATTTCTGTATTTCATAGCAACACCAAAAGGGTTGAAGGATAATTTTATTTGTTCACACATATTTCTGTAATGTACATAATAAACAAATGCTACATAAAACTAGCAACCTCTGGATAATGATATTTTTCTTCTTTCCCAGAAGAGTGCCAGATTAAAAAAGGTATAAAAAAAACCCCTAAGTGGTAAATTTTTGCAGAATCCCCCATGTCAGCTTGAAAGCATCTCTAGCTTTATGTAAACATACAGCCAGTGCTGTGCTGGTTTTGTTGTCTGATGTCCTGTAGGTCCTCATTCAGTAGAAAATGACTGTATTGTGGTTTTACACATTGGAAAAAAATGCTGGAGGATTTTTTACAAACAAAACTGTAATTTGCCCCTTATTCACTTTTTTTCCTGTAATTTTTTCACACGTTTTATATATACTCTATTAATTATTTTCATGAGAAATACCTGGTTTTCTTCTTGCAGAAAAATTTATTTGTATCAATTTCCCAGTATTTTCCAGTTACCTTATTTTTTTAAGTTAATTAACTTTTAACCATGCTTATTTAAGGCCTCTGTAGAAGAGATTAAATACAAATATTCCCTTTTTAATCACTGAGTATTTTTTTTTAAATATATTTCTAGTGAATAACACCCTCTGAGCTGGGGACTCACTTCTCCAGTCTGATCACGCTACTGTGCTGTGTGATTCATATTTTCCAAAAATAACATGACTCCTACAAACTCTAGTATCCATTTATGCCTACTATCCCATACAATCAGATCACACAGCAGTCTGTGTGATTTTTAACTTGTTAATAAATCAAAATCTCTTGATAATATTTTAATTGATTCTTGGCATCAATTAATTATTTCACTCCCCCAAACTGGTTGTTTGAATCTGTAACCTGAATATACTGAGATGCAATACAACATTCAGCATGTTAGTTTTTCAAAGGTGATATTTACTAGACAGTCCCACCTCATTCTTTATTTTTTATTCTCATATCCTGTTTGATAAAGTGTTTTTTTTGTGCATCCGGTAACAAGCCCTGAACAGAACTTATGTTTTTCCTGTGTTTCTGTAAAATAGGTGCATCATCCTATACTCTAGAAGCTGTGTTTGGATTAATTCTTGCTACTCAAGTCAGATGAACATTTTACTCCTTTGTAAAATGCTCAGCATCTTGGCCTTTGTTCTGTAATGTCTTAACAGGATATGTTTCCATCAGTGAATATTAAGAACTGTGCTTTTACATGTGCATCTTGGGCTTCACTGTAGGAGAGAGAATTTAATCAAAGAACCTGTTTTAGGGCATGAAGTTTAAGAGAAATTAGAAGAATGGTGGGCAAAAAATAAAGCATGAAATACAACAACTTATGGTGGTATTCCAAACTCACAACATAGTAGGAAATTAGGGAAAGGGAATTTGTCATTCATGATAGAACCATTTCGGGACAGAGATGGAGGGACTAGAACTATTTAAGAAGCCAAAAAGTTCAGTGAAAGCAGTAAGTATTTCTGAGGAAACTGAAAATAGCATTTACAAGGAAATAGTGAGTCAGAAATAATGGTGAACATTCAGATATGCTCAAAAATTAAGCAGAAGATGTCCAAGGAAAAGTCATGTCAAAGACTTGGGGACAGAATGGCATGTTTTATGATGGAGTTTTGTACTGATGTAAAAGAAGAAATTCTAATCTAGAAATCTCGTGATCTTGAACAAAAGTTATAGCAGCTTTGAGTTTAAAAAATATTGCAAACAAGGTATGTGTGACAAATTTTCGAATAAAGACTGAGTAATTAAATTTGTTAATCCAGAACAAAATGTGCAAATGCAAAAAGCATCATCTCCAAATACCAGTATCACAGGTATCCCAAAGTTGCACTAGAGTGTCTCTGTTGCTTCAGTTTAAGGAATGTGTGGATCATAGATGGATCTTATCCTCATTTTTTCCAAGTATTCCCATTCTCTAGATTCTAACAAGCACAGTGGTTATGACAAACCAATCGTAGGTATATCCTACTTCTTCTACTACAATGTTGATAGCATTTGAATGTCAAAATAATCCTTATTACTTAAATGTCCCTGGCCAGAAACACAGCCTCCTGTGCTGGCTTTTTAAACTTCCTGTGGCAGAAGGGTGCACTGGAAACTTTTCAACAAACTGTGTTCAGTGACACCAACAACCACTCCCTCAGTGTATTTATAACACTCTGGTGTATTTGTAATTTAGGAAGACCAAAACTCCTCCACCCCAAGTATTGGTTAGAAACATTTCACTGATACCAAATCCGTAATCATTATGCCAAGTGATTCAACGCTTAATTCCCTTCAGCACTAAGGTTTGTCACTATTTCTTTTAATCTAAAGAAGGGTATTTACAGTTCCACATCTTACCTACACCTTTGTTAGGAAGGACCTTTTTACAATAAATCTGTTCCCTACATAGATACTTCCAAATTGTGATCCAATACCTCCCAAACTTGAGGCTGTTAAATGAGGTCCTTTAGGAAGAAATTCTTTACTTTGAGGGTGGGGAGGCCCTGGCACAGGTTGGGCAGAGAAGCTGTGGCTGCCCCATCCCTGGAAGTGTCCAAGGCCAGGTTGGAGCAACCTGGGATAGTGGAAGGTGTCCCTGCCCCTGGTGTTGGAACTGGATGAGGTTTAAGGTCCCTTTCAACCTTATGATTCCAAGCAGGTTTTTTGCCAAGTCTAGATACCTGTGTGACTCATCTCTATACCACCTGATTTTCCAGCAATTTCACTTGTATGTTTGTGTACAAACATAAAATGTCCCACTTTTTCTTAGCATTTGTTAGATGGGAGGAATACCTGTAGGCATAATGTATTGTGCCTTGAATAGAAGAACCTTGTCACATCAATATCTTTTGTATCTTTTCCTGGAATTCCAGATGTTTTCAGTAATAAAATGCACCTTTTGCTATTTTGGATTAGTTCAGTAACTCTTGTTACTGTGTTTTGACACCTATAGTTTTAGCCTTGAATGGCCTGTGCACCTTTAAAATATTTACTGTCAAAATAGATCTTCAAAATAACCAGAAAAGCGAGATAAACCATGTCTTTGTTTCCCTCAGGATAGTTGTTATTTGGACAAAATATACATCTTTTGCTGGAAGGTTTTGCTACAGAATTGCATGTGGCAAATGGCAAGAGAAATCAGGATAATGATATGAATGGACACAGTAGGCTGTGAGAAATAAGAATCTGGGAGAGCTACTGGAGAAAGAGAAGGTTTTAGGGTGAATTTTCAGTGAATTTATTTATATGTGCTGCTGAATGTCCAGTGTAGAGGGAATTAGTTTGGGGTTTTTTTGTTTACTCCTGATTGGTTTTTTTAACTTATGGACGACCCATGGATTCAAGAAGAAGATTGACCATTTCATGTAGATATGGATCCAGAAAGTAAATATTCTCAGTCATAGTTATTCTAAGTAAAAATTTGAGCTCAGTTATGAAGGAGAAGAAACACTAGAAAACTTCTATTGTTGCAGTCCTGGTGTACCTTGTGAGATAAAACAGTAACAAACTCCTTCAGGAAATATGTAGATATTGCTGAGTAAAATAGTGTAAGCCTAATGACAGGTTTTCTTAATGTTTGAAAATTTGGTTTATGCTTTCATTTGGAGATAAATTTCCAAAGCTGAAAACAACTACCTCGCTATTCCATTAGAATGACATTAGAACAAATGTGTGGATCATGATTCACTAGAAAGATCTTTGATGAAATATTGAAATATTAAAGGAAGACTCGACTGCATGGCTTAGCATGAAAAAGCATTGGTTTCACTGCTCCATTTCCAAGCTTGGATTTCTGAAAATCAAATAAAACAATTAAGTGGATTTTCTTCAGAGTTCCAGAAGGTTTTTCCTGTGGCCTCAGAGGAAGCAGGAGGAACTTCAGCCCGAGGACAACTTCTTAAGAAACTTATAAGTAGCTGAGAAAATTATTTTAGCATGAAAGTTTAATCTCTACAGTAAGTTTAGTTTCACAGTACACAGGTTATAAAACTCCTGTTTTGATGATCATGAAGTGCTTCCAAGACTTCAAAAGTTGAGGAAAAGTGGTTCTCTAAGCCTTAATCTCTTTACAATGTGTTAAGCTTGAAAAGCACAAGATGGAAAAGGAGGAAAATGTCAGGATTTTATCAGTGCCTGTATTTCTTGCAGTCAAAAGGCTTTTAGGGTAGAGCTCCTGTTTCTAAAAGATGAGTGACTTAGAGCTGGTGATACCACCCTAATGTCTGGGTCATTGTATCTGAGTGAGAAAGTCAAGTCACAGCTTTATAATGAGAACCTTTTGTCATAGAGCCAAAAGTACTGGTATTACCTGTCGTTTTATGGTCTGTAATTTCATGGTCATAATCAAGTTTTTCTTTTACTTGTAAAGAACATAAGTAGAATTCTGACCTGTAGCTATGCAGAGCATGTAGCAGTTGCCTTTCCAAGACACAATTTGTTCTGTTCTGTAGCTTAAAGGGGATTTGTAAATATTACTATCCTCAAGGAGATAGTTAAGAGCAGCTAAAAGATCTTAAACCACTGTTTGTGACATGACTGAAAAGTCCCATAATACGTTTTTGTTACAGCAGTTGTTATTGCTGGAATGTCAGAAGGAAGATGAAGGCATTCGGTGATGTAGAGTAACAGTAGAACAAGGAAATTTTTAGATAGCAATGGGGGAAATGAGAAAGAAGCAATAATGATACCTTACTTGACTCAGTATAAATTCCTCACTGGGATAATTATTCTTGCTGGAATGCCAATATGGATGTGTAGAGTTTATATAGGAGAGGAAAATCACTCAGATAATAATCATGTCAAAGGACATTCCTTTTAACAAAAGCATTTTTGGTGATTTTGCTGATTTAAATGATAAAAATTGAAGTAGGTAGGAACAGCTGCTGCTGACCACTGTTCTTACTGTGTTGTATCATATTAAACCTCTAATCATGCATATGAGTTACCTGGATACCACAGGTTTAAAGGAAATCCAACACTTAACACAAATAGGAAGCTGTAGCATTTCACATTCACAGTCTGTGTAAGAGAAGGCAAGAGGAGATGAAGTTTTGTACCTTGGATTGCACACAAATATATCAGTATTACTGTAGTATTTGCCCATTTCATTGAATAATGGTAAATAAATAGGATGACCAGATCACTGACAACCTTGTACAAAAGGTTCTACATTGTGTAAGTGTTAATTACACTAATTTGTGACATGTGATTTTCAAAAGCCCAACAGGTAAAAGCATTAAGACCATCAATCATTAATTTAATCTGATTATTTCCAGTCAGTCTTTTATTTACTGTCTGCTCAATTAAAAATTGAGGTTAATGAATCTTTCAAATGTACTATAATATTCTAGTGTTCATTATTTTGCTCTTCCACCTCAGGTAAAAATCAATCTCTTTTTTTCTCCTCTCCATCCCTTTTTGCATTAGAGAAGACTGTCTGAGTCACACCATATATTTTCATTTCTGAAAGTCGCTGATAGCAGTTTTCCCATCTGAAATGATGTACAGAGAATGAGATGGCAAAAAGCCAGACAGGAGTAGGAGCTCTGGAGAGCAAATGTGCAAGTACAGTTCTACCTTAAGTCTTACCTTACATCTTTGTCTTTGCCATTTGCTGCAGAAGTTACCTTCTTTCTCATCCGTATCGTGGCCATAAATCATCTTTTACTTTAGTTTTATTTCTAATAAAACTCAGAATTCTGCTGAGAAACTTGCATTTCTTGCAGCATTTTTGAATTTGCTGATTTGCAAATGAATAAGGTGTTATCTAAATATACCCCAAATTGGTAGCAAATATTAGAATGATATGTCAGTTTTATGCATCAGAGTTGCAAATAGAAATATTCTTTCCCAAAATTTTTGCTGAATACAATCTTTTCCTTGTTACCTGCCTTCAGAAAGACTTTTCTCTTTTAGAAAAGAATTATTTCCCAATTCTTTGGTCAGGAGAATAGCAATTTTTATTCCTTCTCATTTTGTAATGTTTGACACAAAAGGATTTGGCAAGTAATAGGTGAATGTTAGGCTCAGCTGGGGTAAAATAAGTCTTCTCCATCTTCACAGGCACAATGTCAGTCTCCATCAACCAGGTGTAAATCCAAGGTTTATAATTTGACTGAACTAACAACTTCAACAGCTCAAGTTCTCTTAGAATTTGGGTGATAGTTCTTGCCTCAAACACTATTTAGTGCTCAAAAGCTCCCCAAAATACTACTTATATCAGATTTTTTTTGTTGTTTTTGTTGAACTCAAAATGCTTTTCAAATGTAATCATTCATATGATCTCTACTTCATACTGACATCCTAGAAGGTATTTGCCCAGAGTATATTAGTGAACCTGTGGCAGATGGAGGAAAAGGATGTGATCACTGTGATTTCCATCAGTGGTTTATCAGTGAGGCTTTCACACTCCTTGTTCCAATTTCTAGATTTTAACTGTACTATCTTTTGACTTTTAGTTGACTTTTTATTTGCATATCACTTAAAATAGTAAACTAGATACGAGTGAGCAAGAAACCATTAGATACAGCCTACTCTTTACTATATATAAGCCAGTAAAATAAACATAGTATATTTCCAGGATTAAATATAAATAGCTAGAACTTTGTTAGCATACAAGATAAAATTAATTTTGTCCAACTTTTGCCTTGGACTAATCATTTGACCTTTTAGGTGGCTGTTGTTTATGCCCTCTGAGACATCACTGTAGGCAGATATACTTTTAAAGGTGTTTCTTACCATCCCAAAGTAGGGGAATCAGTCAAAAGATGTGGGATGCATTGACTCTGAAAATCCCTTTCTCTCTTGTGCATCTTTGTAGGGACCCACCATCTTCATGGCTCTCCTTTGAATCTTTCCAGTAGCTTCTAATAACTTCTAATAATCCAAAGGAGAGCCATGAAAATGGAGAAGGGTCTAGAGGGGAAACCACGTGAGGAGTGACTGAGGTCACTTGGCTTGTTCAGCCTGGAAGAGGGGAGACTGAGGGGAGACCTCAGTGGGGTCTGCAGCTTCATCATGAGGGGCAACTCTGACCTGTGCTCTGTGGGACCAGGGACAGGACCCGAGAGAACAGCCTGAAGTTGTCAGGGGAGGCTTAGGTTGGATATTAGAAAAATGTTCTTTACCCAGGGGGTGGTTGGGCATTAGAACAGCTCCCCAGGGCAGTGGGCACAGCACCAAGGCTGCCAGAGCTAAAGGAGCATTTGGATGATCCTCTCAGGCACTTGGTGTGACTCTTGGGGATGATCCTGTGCAGGGTCAAGAAACGGATGTGGTGATCCTTGTGGGTCCCTTACTCCTCAGGATATTCTGTGGATCCTCGATTTGGTGGAAATAAATGCTTTTAGACAGCTCATGTTGAGTTGTATGTGGTGAACCTCTATCTAAAATAACAAAAGTCATACCTGTGGTACAAGGTTTTCCCCCAGCAGACACTGCTTTTGCCTGTGGTGTGCTTCTAGTTCTGCCCTCAGTTCCTTGCAGTGAGGATATTACATTCTTGTAATTACCTTCTGGTGAAAGCTTGAAATGCTTCATTTACATCAAATTCTTCCCTTGTAATAACACCATAATATCAAGTCTCTTTGGAAGTGAGACAACCAGTGGGACTTGTGTCTGAGGGGAGCATCGACATTTCCCATCTCACGCAGGCTGAAGATGTGTTTCCCTAATATTTTCTTGTAAGCTGCAGCAGAAAAATAATATCCTGCAGCCACTGCCTGTGGTCGGTTGGATCTTAACCTGTTTGAGCTCTCTGAGCTTATTTTAGTTTGCAGTGTCTGGGAAAGATGCTCCTGTTTCCATCTTCTGTGCGTGGAAAGCTTTCTTGGCAAGTAACTGTAACACAACAGATGGGACACGGTGCTTCTTGGCTGACCTCTACTTGCAGCATTTAAATAGCTAAACTGATTTTATTACCATAAAATAAACTTCCAAGAACTTCTTACGTTGTGGACCAAGCTAACAAGTGCCAGCTACAATTCTGTAATTGCAATAGCTGGAGGTCAGTTTTCGTAATGGTTTCATAGGATTAAAAGATATTTTACCATTGATTTTAATGAGAATCAAAGGGATGAAATTCCTAGAAAACTTAATGTTTTCCTCCAACAAAGACAAGGAAGTGAAAATAACATTGGTAGTAGCACACACAGATTTCATTAGTGTGTGTTTCTGAAGTCATATTTTTCACTATTGCTGAAAAGAGATAAGGAGGACAAACAGGGCTTGGAACATGGGGAACAACTGAAAATTTACTTAAAAATGGTCAATACATTTCATCTCAAGACTAACCACTTTGTTGTTTTCTTTTTGGTGTCATTGCTCTCTTGTTTTGAGTTTCTGATGCCCCCATTTCTGTGCTATTTACCCCCCTTTTAGGCTGATTGTAACACCATTATCTAACAGCTGTAAATCTTTAGCAGTCCAGGTTCTACCAGAGGTTTCCTGGAGGAACTCAAATATGCCATAGCAAAACTCAAGAATGAAATCCCCTCAAGAAAAATAAGCATTAGAATTTTTTATATCTATTACAATCTAAAAATCAGAAGACAGGAGTTACTAAAAGGCAGTTTAAGGGATAGTTGCCCCTTATACCTTGGCTTCTGACAGAGGGATAAAAGTCTCATTAGCATTTTTTTACCCTTTTTGAGCACTTTTTGTCTTTGGAGCTGATTATTTTTATACCTTCTCGTGTCCTAGATTCATTTTCTATACGTGAATTTTAAGCTCCCTCCTTCCAGTTCCCAATCCTGTTTGTGAGGCTGAAGTGTGGATGCCTTGGAATGAGCTCTCACTTGGCTAACACTTATTAGGGTTTCAAATATTTAAAAAGATATATAATGAAATCATAGAATCATATATAAAAAATCAAATAACAGGACTATATATTAAAAAATGTTTTGACACATTCTTTAAATGTGCAAAATTAATGAATTGCTTGTATTTAAAAAATCCCAAACTGGCTGAGATCACACAGCAACAGGTTTGAACACTTGCTTCCTTCAGGCTGCTGTGAATGTATCATGTGCTTTGTAGAAGGGCCTTTGTGTCTGGTTTTTTTTCAATTATAGCAGATACAAATGTTATTCAGGTAGTTACAAATACAACCAGAACTGGATCTAATGACGCAAACACTGGAAAACTGATTTTCCTTTACCACATGTGAGCACATTTATGAAGTCTAGTTCTAGATGGCCCCATTTTTTACTCCAATGTTTTGGGAAAAAAAGGGACAAAACAATTTTATGCAGCTAAATAATAAAGATGCTTTCAATAGCAGTTATTATAGTAGAGAGGCAGAAATCTATTTCTCTTATTCACTGGTCCTGTTCTCTACAACTTTTACTGCACAGGTTTTTGTACTTGCTTGCATTCTTCCTGTGTGGCTTTTTCTTCAGTAATATAATAAATAAAAACAAGCTCTTGTGTGTTCTTCTTCATATCTTATACTGAAATTATGACATTTTTGTTGGAATACAGATTTGCAAATAAAAATGCCCATCTGTATTTCTGTGCATAAAGAAATGGAAATGTGAATCTTACAAGAGGGATTTATTTAGTCTTTATTGTGATAATTTGTGGCAGGCTTGCAGGAGAGAGAAATGAAGGAAGAGTATTGTGACTTGAAACTCTACTTCCTTTTTAATAAGAAACTTTATTACACTGTTAAGGATATATATTTATATTATATAAATAATCATGTTCAAGAAGTTCTTTTGATCAACTTAAATTTCATGTTTGTACCTAATTCTGCAATTGTGTCATATTTATGTGATAATGATCCTTATTATATTTTCATCTTGATGTCTGTTTAGGAGAGCCTTTCCTTGTGTCAGAAGACATTAAGGACAGAATTAAATTTTTTAATTAATTAAATTTTTTTTATAGGATGTATGAGATCCTGCACTTACCAGCAGAGCAGAATACTTGCTATGAAGGTGCAGGAAGCTGCCTGTAAAGTCAAACAAGACTAAAGCAGCACAACAAACCAAAAGCCTTAACAGGGTGGCACTGAAAACCTGCTTATAGGCTGAATGTTGTAGAAATGAAGTGCGAGAAAGACCGTCAAGAACAATAAATTATCATTCTAATTCTCTAATCATTCAATAATTTAATTTCTAATTCCAATCCAATTTCTACTCTGTAAATTCCAGAAACTTTCAAGCTCTGTCAAAGAGTTATCTCAAAAATGATTCCAGAATTTTATTTCCATAATGATCACAAATCTTCTAAATTTCAATTGGGAATTCCTACCAGAATGTGACACTGTAGTTTTTTCCTCCCCAGCACTTACCTCAAATGCATTTGTAAAATATTATTGTAGCTTCCTCTAATGTCCTATTTCCCCAGCCTTCCTAGAAACGCTGTGTCTTTCAGTTCACACTGCTCTTTTTACACATATGACTGATCTAAGTGAAGTTTTGCAATGGCTTGTATGGACAATTTAATATATTTCCTTAAATTATCACTGTTTCTTCAACTTCTTTATCTGTTCCTCTGTCTTGGATGCTTTGGCTCTGATCTGGATTGTTTAGTCTTTAAACTGATTACACAAGTATGAGTCTTACAATAGATTATCATCTGTGCTTGTATCCTGTCAGAGTTGTTACAATTCCTTTTGATTGATCAGGCAATAGAATTTCTATTTCTCCTTAATCTTTTCCATGCTCTGCAGTTTCTTGGTCTGGTGGATTTTGAGGTAATCAGGGTTTCTTTGGCAGTTCCTCAGTGAGTTAAATCCAAGCCTTTTGGCTTTGTAGATACATCTGTAATTCAGAATAAGAGAGGATCAGAGAGCTAATGTAAGAGCTGGGACAATTCCATGGAATTATCTTATTTAACAGTATAGACATAGAATAACATCTCTTTCTAAGGCAACCATTTGCATGCCTTGTTATGTGAGTTGCAACGGATCTGGGTTGGGAACAGATGTATAATCTAAAGGGGCAGAGAGACAATGTTTGATCATTTGTGCGAATCACTTTGTGCTGGAAACTTGTGATTGATGATCTGGACAAGGGGATCGAGTCCACCATTAGTAAGTTTGGAGATAACACCAAGCTGGGAGCAAGTTAGAGGGTCCGAGGCTCTGCAGAGGGACCTTGACAGGCTGGACAGATGGGCAGAATGCAATGACATGAGGTTTAACAAGTCTGAGTGGCAGGTTCTACACTTTGGCCACAACAACCCCATGCAGAGCTCCAGGCTGGGGACAGAGTGGCTGGAGAGCACCAGGCACAAAGGGACCTGGGGGTGAAGGTCGACAGCTGAACATGAACCAGAGTGTGCCCAGATGGCCAAGAAGGCCAGTGGCACCCTGGACTGGATCAGGAATAGTGTGACCAGCAGGACTAGGGAAGTCATTGTTCCCCTGTACTCAGCACTGGTGAGGTCACACCTCGAGTGCTGTGTCCACTTCTGGGCCCCTCAGCTTCGGAAGGACATTGAGGGGCTGGAGGGTGTCCAGAGAAGGGCAGTGAGGTGGAGAGGGGTCTGGAACACAAGCCCTGTGAGGAGCAGCTGAGGGAGCTGGGGGTGTTCAGCCTGGAGAGGAGGAGGCTCAGGGGACCCCTGGTCCCTCCCCACAACTCCCTGAAAGGAGATCGTAGCCGGGTGGGGGTCGATCTCTTCTCCCAGGCAACCAGGGACAGAACGAGAGGGCACAGCCTAAAGCTGTGCCAGGAGAGGTTTAGGTTGGACATTAGGAAAATGTTCTTCATAAGAGAGAGTGATTAGGCATTGGAATGGGCTGCCCAGGGACGTGGTGGAGTCACCATCCCTGGAGGTACTTAAGAAGAGCCTGAAAGTGGCACTGAGTGCCACGGTCTACTTGACAAGGCAGTGTTGGGTCAAAGGTTGGACTTGATGATCACAGAGGTCTTTTCCAATTTAGTTGATTCTGTGATTCTGTGAGATTCTTGAAAAGAAAGGCTCCTTCCCAGAATCTGGGTTGTTGAAGTCCATTCAGGCCGAATCACCACATTAATGACAGCAGCAAGAGGTCCTTAATATGAACCTTTTTTCCCCTCCCTCGTTTTTTGGCTTTGCTGTTTCAACTATTTTACAACACACTGACATGTATTTTGTCACGTCAGTACCTTAAAAATCTCAGGAATTCACAGAGTGCCTGTGAAGCTCAAACCCTCAGATAATTGATAATTGTTTGATAAATACACATTGCATCTTCAGCATATGGCTATATAAGGCTGAAAAATGGCAGAACGGTGCAGCAAAATGTCAGTTCCTTGAAAAATAGTCAGAAAATTTCAATGAGAAGAGCACTGAAGAACGAGACAGCTCATTAAATTCCGTTGGCGATGTCAGATGCTAATCTAAACACTAGGAGAATAGCCTTGATAAAAAAGGGTAGAGCTGGTAGGTGGCAGGTAAAAGTGGTGGGTTTGTTTAAAAATGACAGGTGGAGCCCATTTGGAAGCTGATGAATGAATTCATACAGCTGAACATAAATTCTTCTGACCCCTCTAAACAAACATATGTCAGGGATGTTAAATACAGAAGTGCATATTGCGTAAATACAGGTTTGAATTATTCTGGGAAAACCTGGAACTAGAGAGGAGCTTTGTGAAATATCTCATACAAATGTTTTCCTGGTGAGAAATACACTTCTAGGTCCACATAAACTATTTATGAGTGTTTGCTGAATTTGGTCAATAGGAATATACTTGGTGTCAACCTGACATAATTTTTAGTGATTGTTTTTCTTTGCAGACACCAAACAGAAAAAAAAAATGTTTAAACAGCTCTAATTTTTGGCACACACTTCACATACAGATAGTATGTCTGGCACAGTTTCTTTATTTTTATTCTCTTGTTATGAAACAATTTTCCTGATTCTGTCATATATGTTTATAATAAACCTCAACTCTCACCCATATATATTTTCTACTTAAGTAACAGTGATGATCTAGAGGAAAGACACAGGATAAATAATTGTATTAGTAATATCTTTTGAAATTGTGTGGGAATTCTTGAGTATTTTAGAAACTTGGTCGTGTTTCCTGCAGTAATATCAAACATAATGCCCTGACTAATTGCTGTTGGAACTATTTTGCTCAATCCCTCTCATTTTTGTTGAGCTGGTATATTCTTCCTTTGCTTCCTTAAGCTGAAATGGGAAAATGCCAATGTTCTTTTGTAAACAGCTGATGTGCTCTGTTACAAAAGGCACCAGACTTTTCTGAAAGAAAAAAAACCCACAAAAATTATAAACTGTGAGTTTGATGAAAAATAGCATAAATAAAGTTGGTCTTGACACGATATTTAATACATGCATTAGTGGGGAAAATGTAATAACAGGGTGATATGACCTTGATTATTTCTTGATGTAAACTTATTTTTTAAGGTACCCAGTGAGTCACAGTTGTCCAGGAACAAAGCAACCATTAAAAGGAAATAAATTTTAATATTCAATTTTCTATGCTTATCTTCACTATGAGGATGGTGAGGCCTTGGCACAGGTTGCACAGAGAAACTGGACACTTCCCATCCCTGGAAGTGTCCAAGGCCAGGTTGGAGCATCCTGGGATAGTGGAAGGTGTCCCTGCCCATGGCAGGGGGTGGAACTGGAAGGGCTTTAAGGTCCCTTTCAAACCAAACTGTTTTATCATTCTTTTTACTTGGAAATCAGTGGGCTGAGATACATGATCTATAATTTTGAATGGAAAGGAAATCCTGTCATGACATATTTTGCTTCTGTTGAGGGAACATAGATTTTATTTTTCTAAAAAATAAGCTAATCTTTTGGTGATCAGAAAAAGTGTGTATGTTAGTATTTCTAAACCCTTAGCAGTTTAAAGCAGGATCATATACTGTCAACATAAAGAATTATGTGTAATTACTCTCTTTAATTAACAAATGCTGACTTTTTCTCCTTTTTGAGACATAGATGGATAGGATTGCTTTGATTTTCACGAACTAGAATTTCCTTGCATTAGCACTTTTATCTGCTTTAGCAGAGTTTTGCCAAAGGATGACTGTGTTTTATTTCAAACTCTGTTTAAAGGAGGTTCAGAATTACATCTAATTGATTGTATTTGGTTACAGAACAAAAGATTTCTTGAATTTCAATGAATCTTACAGGTTTCTCTGATTAGTGTTGAAACTTTGGTACAGAGGCATCAAGTAAAAGTGCTTTGGGCACAGTGTGCAGAGGTTGAAGCTGTTTGTGCACCTTCAGGCAAAAATGGAAATAGTCCTAGATGTCTAAAAATGAAGTTGTTGTGCACGGATGGATATATATTGACTCGTCTTCCCAACAAATGTCAAAATCAAGGAGACACCACTGCTGTTGGGAACGTGGAAAGGGAGAGAATGTATATTCATTCTCCCCTCCTGGAAAATGATACTCAGCTGTGGAAAGATAGAGGTACAGGGGTTTTTCCCTTTGTTCACTCATTTGGGCTGTGAGAACAAAACCAGGCTCTGTAAAGTTGGTTTCTTACAAATTGCTCTGAGATGCTGAAGCCAGTTTTTCCTGTTAATGCAGAATGAAAAGCCCAAATGTTCCTTTGACTATAGAAAGCATTACTAACCTATCTGAGAGCTTGAGTAAGAATAGTTTTCTGTATTTTGTTAAATAAATTGGTAAAGTAGGAGAAAAAATACATTTTGAGTACATGAGTTATTAATTACGTATAGCAACTGAGTTTCAAATTCGTAATATTATAGACAGAAGCCGAGCTCTCCCTGCTCCTCTCTTCTGAACTTGCATAGCTGTTCATAAGCACCTAACATGTGGAATTTGCTTGGAAAAAATAGTGCAGCAGCAGCCAAAACACGATGATACTTATTCTCTCTGGTTCAAATTTCTAAGATTTTTTTTTTTTTTAACAGACAAAAGATAAATTCCCTGTGATGCAGAGTTGAGACATTGCTGCCAAGTTAAAATGCTCTCCAAATATAGACCAGTTAATTACACATTGTTATCTACCTTTTTACAGTAGTTTTAACCTGTTAAAGCAGAAAACTGCTTGATAGCAGCAGCTGTTCCATCAGTGAATATTAAGATGATTCTCTTAGTTAATTTGAAAACAACCTGCAGTCTGGAAAAGAAACCTGTAGTTCCACAAATCCTCACAAAATGTTCTGTAATTCAATAGAATAATTATTATTGGGATTGGATACATTTGTTTGGGGTTTTTTGATTGGCTTCTCCACTGTTGAAAGCAAAGAGTTTCCCTCAGAGTGGACAAAGTAAGAGTTTGCTTAGTTATTTAATAAATTAAGAGCTCCTGTTCTGCAAGTAAATGTTAGACAGCTTATGAAAGACTCTCAGGGAGCTGCTTGAGGAGTGTTGGGTTTTGTTCCGTCTTCACCCATGTTTAGGGAGCTTTATGGAAGCCTGTGGTCTGATATATCAGCTTTGGGCTAGAAAGCAATATCATCAGTCTGTGTTTGCTCATTAAGTTGGTTTTGTGAGTAATTAGCTGGGCTCTGCTCTGCTTTGATAGCACGGCAGGGACTAACTACTGCTCCCTGTCTGACCAAGAATTCCAAGGAACTGGGAGGGTCTCCTGGAGGTGGGAGCACAGGAGCACAAGTAAGGAGTGTCAGGTTTTGCCATTACACTGTCCCCTTGCATGTACTGAGATGAGACTGCAGTACCTTGGGAAAAAAGAGCTATTTATTAAAGGAAAAAAAGGAGTTTTGGTTAATACAGGAGTGCAGTTCCAATGTGAAGAACAGCTTACTGAAGCCAACGAGCAATTCTGAAAATGGATAAAAATTCTTCAGAATACTTCAGAGTCTTTCACAGTGGTGCTGCAGGCTTTCACTAGCATGTTTGGGCATCCAAATTCCAATTTGAAGTGTTTCTTAGGAGAAAGAGCTGCCACTTGAGCACTCTCAGCAGCATATTTGGCATTTGTCTGAGGACTGAAGGATAGGCTTCAATTGCGCTGCATAAATCCAGAGCAAGAACATCAGTTCAGTCCAGTATATCTAATTATACCAGTATAGATGAGTGCAGTATCTGACCTAGCTCATATTTAGGACTTTTCAAGAGAAGATTTATTCTTAGGTGGAACGTTTATTTGAATGGCAGTGTTGAATGTCAGCTGGAGTGTTAAATGTTAGTTTGAGTGTCTGTTGTTTGAATTTGGGTTCCTTTAGTTCCTTTAGTAGACGAAACTGGCATTTCTCAGCCTGTTGAAAAACTGCAGGTTTTTTTTCCCTTCCATAAATCATGTGAATTCAAGTAGAACATTAAGACTTTCAACTTGACTGTGTTTGCGTTTAAACCATTCTCTTGAAATGAGATGGAGAAATTAAATTTAAATCACCTCTGTGCTCCCTTCTCAAATTCAGTGCTTGCCTAAACTGGGAATAAGAGAACATGAAAATCAGCTGTTCCTCCCTGAACTTCTAAAATGATCTTAAGTACACCAGTGTTTTCTCAGCATCTGTTCTATTCAAATATCTCCAGCACAAATCCATTTGGTTTTATTTTTATTGGGTTTTGACAGCTAGAAAAAAAAAATTAGGAATTTTGACCTCGATAAACTGAAAAATACTTTGTCTTTGAAATTTTAATATTTCAGCAGCTGCATAAGTATCTGTGTGTGTGATTTTTTTTTATCATTTTAATCAAACAGGTGAACATGCATCGTACCAACATATTCCCAACCTAATTCAAATGCCACTTTTGTGTTACTACACAGTTCTGTCTGATTTTACCTTGTTTCTTGATGTGTTTCTTAAGGCTGCAGTGTAATGTTGGTGTAATAGGTAGCAGGTAATGTCTTGCAGACAATTTGAGTGTCATTCTCTCAGGAAAGGTAGTTCCTCAGATGAGAACTGCCTAGGGTAAGTTATATTTCCATTGCCTCAGAAATGGAATTGATTTCCTTGTGTTTATGCAAATAAACATTTTCAACAGCTGTTATCCCCAAACTATATCCCTGAGCTCATTTCTCCTGTCACTCACACCAGTGGGAATCAGGATTAATTCTATTATAGCTCATGACTGTATAATCCTAAATATAGAGAGAGAAAGGAATAAATGATTTGATATATTGCAAGCTAACTTTTGAAGAAAGAGTAAAAAGTAGGATTAAAGCTTTTGGTACTGAGGAGTTGGAACATGTGCTGGCATTTGGGACCCATTGTCTGTGGGACAAAACCCTGTCACACGCTTGGCTCAGCCACACACTGTCAGACCACTGGTGCTGTTGCTTCCCCTGCCCTTTGAGCTGGCAGCAAGTTGTCAGCATGGCAGCTGTCAGGGGCTTTAAAGAGCTAAAAAAATAGTAATATAAAGACAGTTTATATATATATGTTTAAAAGCGTTATCTTCCTGACAGTGCAAAAAAAAAAAGTGTATGTAAGAGATGAAGCAAGAAATACTCACCTGACTCTGGCTTATTGTTATTCTGGCTTCATTCTAATGCAGTTTCTTCCTGTTCAATACCAGTTTATAAAACTGTGTTACATGTTCACTGACCCCCAATAACTAACAAATCCCCCTGTGCAGCTAGATGAATAAATTCCAGTTTGTACTACTGCAAAAGTATGCTGATGGCTGTTCAGTGAATCCATAATAAATTAACCACTAAAAAGATGTAGGTTGGAAGAATAAAAGGATATAGGATTGATGTATTTTTGTAATATGTTATTAATTTCTGGTAGCAATGTTTGGGGGGTTTTTTATATATATATAAACCAAGACATGCTCTTTGGTCAAAAAATCGTGTCTTTTGAATGCCAGTGAAAGAAAAGCTTTAGTGATCAATTGTCACATTTAGACAATACTATTTTATTTCCTTCTTTCTATACATGGGCTGGTACTAGAGAGACACTTGTACACAGAGTC
The DNA here is from genome assembly GCA_013390005.1 of Calyptomena viridis. NCBI lineage: Eukaryota > Metazoa > Chordata > Aves > Passeriformes > Eurylaimidae > Calyptomena > Calyptomena viridis. The sequence goes on along the minus strand of WEIV01029909.1, from coordinate 237,084 downwards.
CTTTAAACATTTCTGGAGGGCATTGTACAGATGGAGGAGTGAAAACACAGAAACATTTCCTGTTATTTATGTATTGTTGGTGGATTGATTATGGAATTCATTTCTAGCATGGTGTTTCAAAGCTACAATTTATTGCCCAAAGAGTGTGTTCTATGAGCCAGGACTGGTGGAAATCACTGCAGCTTTGCTGAAGTGGAACAAAGCTCCAGGACATGAGCTGGGGATCTTCAGCTTTGTCTCGTGAGATGGCTTGGAGGAAGAAGCTTCATCTCTTTATATAAGAGTTGGTGGGTTTTGTATCTCTGCTTTAGGATTATTGAGTGAAGTGTTGAATGTGATCTGCAGCCCTTTACTGTGCAAGTGCTGATTCGTGTTTCTGGCCCCACTTGAACCCCCTCTATCTCTTACTCTCACACACATAATTTAAATAATTCATATTTAAAATTTACTGATGTTTTTTAATGTGTTTGAGGCATCTGTTGCTGTTTCTCACTGTGAGAACAGGGATTGGTTTTCAAATAAATAGAATCGAGTTGACTGCAATCCATTTTAAATAACATAAGTAGTGATAAAAAATTTTTGTCATTATTTTTGCATTATTTGGGGAGTCTGAGATACTACAGACATCTGAGTAGAGACAGCAATAACAATGTGTTAAACAGATCAGAGGCACCAACATGTCAGCTGTTCTGATGATAAAAAGTTGTTTCAGAGAAAGAAAATTCTTCAAAGATATGTTTTAATTTTATTTTTCCTTTGCTCTTCCAAGTGCATAAAGATATTGTAAGAACCTGGGTAATATGTGGCAATTTAATGTACAAGATTAATTACACCCAGTAATCCTTTGTGTTGTGTTTCAAGCCCTGAAATGCACATACAAAAACACATTGTGAAGGGAAGCCAAAATTTCCTTGAGCTCAAAATGTCACCTCCACTGGTGGTACCATCTTGGTAGATCCCATTTTAAGGGGTTTTTTTTTTGTTTGTGTTTTTTTTAAGGTCCTAAAGTTCTGTGAATTTACTATAAGCATGTAAAAATAGTCTTAATGGATGCAAGTAACCTTGCTGTGCAGAGGATAAATGTGGGGTTTGCCTTGTTCTCTAGCTCACAGTGAGTCTGCAAAGGAGAAATGTGCAGTGAGGGGCTGCTGGAGGGATGTTTTTGTTTTCTGGCTCATTACTCAGTCTCTTAATATGTATTTGAATGGGCCCTGATTAGTGCACACTCCTTGCAGTGGGTGTAGTAAATCTGACCTCGTCACACACTGCTGCTGTTTTCACTAATTAAATGTTTCATGTCCAGGAATTGAAATCCATACAATGGGTATCAATGCAGACTCGTGAGATTAAGTGAAACAAACACCTGCCAGGAGTGGTTTGGGCACAGCTGATCCTGCCTTCAGACAGGAGCATCATCTGTCAAGTTTCCTTTCGGCTCCAATTTGCACAACCTGTAGTAATATTATATTAATATCGGTGTAGTGACATGGATGTTCCTGTGGTATCTGTTCTCCTGTCAAATCTAATCAAATTTAGCCACAATGTTCCCAACAGTACAATAAACTTGATTTACCTACTCCAAAAGGACATAGGAAAGTGTTGTTCCCCTCCTGCTTCACAGATAGGCAATCTGTGGGTTAAAAAATTAAATACAGGTAGCATCCATCACCTTATCTGGACATATTATTGGGTGACATTATCACTTCTCAAAGCAGCATGGAATGGGCCTGAGAGAAAACCTAATAATGCTCCATTTGTATAGGTTTGTGTGTTTTCTCTTTTTCAGTTTTTTCCTGTTCCAGGATGGTATCTCAGAAATCATTTAATCTAAAGACAGATCTTGAAATATTGAATGATGACCTGTAGTCAGAATGATGAAAGGTAGTTTCCTAACTAACACTGGGAGAAAAACCTACTCTCGTAACACGTTACCTGTGGCTAATTTTAAAGGTGATTTACTGAAAAGTTCTTAAAGAAACAAGAAACCAAAATGCTGGAGCTACTTCTTGGCCCAATATAGGATTTCACATGTCCAGAATGATATTAAATGTTAGTTTCAGCATATCACAAAGGTCAGGAGTCCCTGTGAAAGCAAATGAAAAGATCTTGCAACTCCAAACCTGGCTTCTTGAGGCATTTTGCCTCAGAAACACAGCAGCTCTTTTGCTTCCTAGTTAAGTTTTCATATGTGCAACTTTTGCTGTAGTTCTGTAGGAAGGGGGACTGTCCTCTCTTATACAAAGAGTTCTGTAAACACCAGACATTGTGACTTGTGGTTTCTTAAAAATTTGTATTTTGTGGTCCAGCTGAAAGCTTTTCCCACAGAATTTAAAAAAATCTCTCCTACTCAGATTCCTCAGGGTGGCCCATCAAGTAAACTCATTCCTTAGGGAGGCATTGGGGGGATAATAAGGTTTATGTCCCAAAAACAGTTGCCTGTTTTCATTGAAATTTTAGTAATTTAATTTACTGAGACACCGAGGCTTATCTGTTACTTTGAATTAAGTCAATCAAAACCCTAAAATATGATTAGGATGGACTGGTGGAGAAGGTTCCTCATGCACCCACTGGCCTTTGACGTTGAACTAGCAGTTTGCAAAGGAGCCCAAACAAATACTGATATTGCCATTAAACTAATAGCAGAGACAATGGAATTATTATCTCTGCATGCCAAGAGGACCATAAATCAAAGCACAGTGAATTAAAGATATCTGCAGTCCTGTTTACAGTTTTGATGTCAGTTTTGATTTCTTAAACATACTTTTGTTTCCATTTTATGTTTAATGCTGAAAGTCAGAGGAAGAGCTCTTGATGTAAAAACACATTATTAAAAACTAATTACATGTGAGCTGCATTCATATGGCAATTATCTTTTCTTTTGAGTCAAGGAAAATGTCAGAAACAGCACTGTAATATACAATAAATAATCCTGGGTTTGTTCAAATGGTTTTGGGTATTTATGAGCTAATGATGATCCTTTGCAAAGGTAATCAGCTTTTATACACATAACTGCAAACATCTGACAACTGGGAAAAAATGTGAAACTGGCTTGAAATGTAACAGTTTTTAATCAAATAAACCATATGATTGAGTTTACAACTAAGATGAAAATTCCCACATTTTTGTTAGTACTGTAAAAAAAACCCCAAATTCTGTGAAAACCCCTAAGAAGGTGCAATTTTAAATTGAGAGATTATAATCTCTCTTAATATCTGAGGATATGAATTACAGCACATTGAATAATTAATACTGGGGGCGTTTATATATATATTCCCATTTTAGAGGAGGAAAAGGAACTATATATAAATGCAGTTTTTCTCACTTTATTGTCCTTTGCTTACCTGTAAGAACAGATGGAAGTGTAAGGTTTCAGTGCCATCTTTTTGGCCAACATCTTTTTGATAGATGTGAGATAGACCGTGTGTTATATAGAAGAGGTAGTTTAGGCTAAAACTCTGCTAAAGATTATGTTTGCAGTTGAAAAAGATGGATGAGTGTGTGCAAGTGCTCAGGTCTGTAGTTACCTTACTGGTCTAAATGCAGAGCTGTTAAACAACTGTGTAAGTCATCTCTGCTTCTGATCACAGAAAAGGATGGAGGGGCAGTGATTGGACAAAAAGGGAGGAGTAATGGACTGACTAGTTTTTTATATTACAGAAATGGGAAATATTTCAACCTATAGTTTTTCTGTCAAATACTCCGGGTATTTGTTTTTTGGTGTAAGACACTCCAATATAATTATCATAAATGTTTAAAATCATTATTGTAAGGTGATTACCATAAGTATGGCTTTTCCAGGAGAAAAAGCTATTTATTAGCAGGAAAAAGGGTTGCTAAGCAGACAAGCAAACTAAATGATGTTTCAAGCCAACATGAGCTCTCTCCATGCCAGGGTTAAAACATACTGACAGGAGGAACAGAAAAGGGAACATCTAGTTCTGTTGCCTTGTCTACACATTCTGGTTCTGGGCAGATAACATAGTTTTGCATTACTGTTGAGCCATTACTAAATTATTGTAAAAACACTTGATAGACTATTCTTGCACAAAAATTGGATACTTGTGAAATTAGTCTCTGAATGGGACTTTGTAAACCTTTAAATAATTACCTTAAATAAAAATTTCTTCACTCACCCCTCTGATAATTTCTGTGGCTCTCCTCTGGGACCTATGTCTTTTCTGTCATGAAGGCTCCAGAGCTGGACCCAGGATTCCAGGTGGGTTTTTTCCAGGGTGGAGTAGAAGGGGAGAATCCCCTGCCTTGACCTGCTGGCCACTGGTGAAGCTGTGTTGGCCGTCTGAAATCACCTCCATGTGCCTCAGCACAGCTCCTAGGAGGGGCTGTTCCAGGATCTTCTCAGGGCAGTAGTTCCCAGTTCCTCCTTTCTACACTTTGTTTAGGATGGGTATAACATTTCCCTTTTTCCAGTCAGCAGGGACCTCACCTGGCTGCCATGACTTTTCAGATATCATGGAGAGTGGCCTGGCAACTACAGCAGGCAATTCCCTCCGCACCCTGGGATGCTTCTCATCAGGCTCCATAGACCTGTGTAAGTTCAGCTTCCTCAGGAGATCACAAACCTGATCTCTGACAGTGAGGGGGACTTTGCTCCCCCAGTCCCTGCCTTGCAGTCCAGCCTCTCAAGAGGTGTGGGAAGATGGGTTGCCATTGAAAATTGAGGCAAAAAAGTTTCTGAATACCTCAGCCTTCTCCTCATCCATTGTTACCAGTTTGCCAGTCTTGTTTATCAGGGAGAATGGACTTTCTTTGACCTTCCTTTTCTGGCTGACATACCTGTAAAAGTCCTTCTCATTATTCTTTGCCTCCCCTGCCAAGTTCAGCTCCATCCACATTGGTCAGCTAAAGAAAATTTGTTCTATCTAACTTGCAAGTTATGTTTCTTTAGGGATCAGTGATTATAATTTGTGCTTTGTTTATACCCTGGAGTGTCTGATATCATGCTGTTAATGCCTTCAAAGCTTCTGTTAATGTCTTGAACNTTGAACTAGCAGTTTGCAAAGGAGCCCAAACAAATACTGATATTGCCATTAAACTAATAGCAGAGACAATGGAATTATTATCTCTGCATGCCAAGAGGACCATAAATCAAAGCACAGTGAATTACAGATATCTGCAGTCCTGTTTACAGTTTTGATGTCAGTTTTGATTTCTTAAACATACTTTTGTTTCCATTTTATGTTTAATGCTGAAAGTCAGAGGAAGAGCTCTTGATGTAAAAACACATTATTAAAAACTAATTACATGTGAGCTGCATTCATATGGCAATTATCTTTTCTTTTGAGTCAAGGAAAATGTCAGAAACAGCACTGTAATATACAATAAATAATCCTGGGTTTGTTCAAATGGTTTTGGGTATTTATGAGCTAATGATGATCCTTTGCAAAGGTAATCAGCTTTTATACACATAACTGCAAACATCTGACAACTGGGAAAAAATGTGAAACTGGCTTGAAATGTAACAGTTTTTAATCAAATAAACCATATGATTGAGTTTACAACTAAGATGAAAATCCCACATTTTTGTTAGTACTGTAAAAAAAACCCCAAATTCTGTGAAAACCCCTAAGAAGGTAATTTTAAATTGAGAGATTATAATCTCTCTTAATATCTGAGGATATGAATTACAGCACATTGAATAATTAATACTGGGGGCGTTTATATATATATTCCCATTTTAGAGGAGGAAAAGGAACTATATATAAATGCAGTTTTTCTCACTTTATTGTCCTTTGCTTACCTGTAAGAACAGATGGAAGTGTAAGGTTTCAGTGCCATCTTTTTGGCCAACATCTTTTTGATAGATGTGAGAGAGACCGTGTGTTATATAGAAGAGGTAGTTTAGGCTAAAACTCTGCTAAAGATTATGTTTGCAGTTGAAAAAGATGGATGAGTGTGTGCAAGTGCTCAGGTCTGTAGTTACCTTACTGGTCTAAATGCAACTGTGTAAGTCATCTCTGCTTCTGATCACACAAAAAGGATGGAGGGGCAGTGACTGGACAAAAAGGGAGGAGTAATGGACTGACTAGTTTTTTATATTACAGAAATGGGAAATATTTCAACCTATAGTTTTTCTGTCAAATACTCCGGGTATTTGTTTTTTGGTGTAAGACACTCCAATAAAATTATCATAAATATTTAAAATCATTATTGTAAGGTAATTACCATAAGTATGGCTTTTCCAGGAGAAAAAGCTATTTATTAGCAGGAAAAAGGGTTGCTAAGCAGACAAGCAAACTAAATGATGTTTCAAGCCAACATGAGCTCTCTCCATGCCAGGGTTAAAACATACTGACAGGAGGAACAGAAAAGGGAACATCTAGTTCTGTTGCCTTGTCTACACATTCTGGTTCTGGGCAGATAACATAGTTTTGCATTACTGTTGAGCCATTACTAAATTATTGTAAAAACACTTGATAGACTATTCTTGCACAAAAATTGGATACTTGTGAAATTAGTCTCTGAATGGGACTTTGTAAACCTTTAAATAATTACCTTAAATAAAAATTTCTTCACTCACCCCTCTGATAATTTCTGTGGCTCTCCTCTGGACCCATGTCTTTTCTGTCATGAAGGCTCCAGAGCTGGACCCAGGATTCCAGGTGGGTTTTTTCCAGGGTGGAGTAGAAGGGGAGAATCCCCTGCCTTGACCTGCTGGCCACTGGTGAAGCTGTGTTGGCCGTCTGAAATGTCCTCCATGTGCCTCAGCACAGCTCCTAGGAGGGGCTGTTCCAGGATCTTCTCAGGGCAGTAGTTCCCAGTTCCTCCTTTCTACACTTTGTTTAGGATGGGTATAACATTTCCCTTTTTCCAGTCAGCAGGGACCTCACCTGGCTGCCATGACTTTTCAGATATCATGGAGAGTGGCCTGGCAACTACAGCAGGCAATTCCCTCCGCACCCTGGGATGCTTCTCATCAGGCTCCATAGACCTGTGTAAGTTCAGCTTCCTCAGGAGATCACAAACCTGATCTCTGACAGTGAGAGGGACTTTGCTCCCCCAGTCCCTGCCTTGCAGTCCAGCCTCTCAAGAGGTGTGGGAAGATGGGTTGCCATTGAAAATTGAGGCAAAAAAGTTTCTGAATACCTCAGCCTTCTCCTCATCCATTGTTACCAGTTTGCCAGTCTTGTTTATCAGGGAGAATGGACTTTCTTTGACCTTCCTTTTCTGGCTGACATACCTGTAAAAGTCCTTCTCATTATTCTTTGCCTCCCCTGCCAAGTTCAGCTCCATCCACATTGGTCAGCTAAAGAAAATTTGTTCTATCTAACTTGCAAGTTATGTTTCTTTAGGGATCAGTGATTATAATTTGTGCTTTGTTTATACCCTGGAGTGTCTGATATCATGCTGTTAATGCCTTCAAAGCTTCTGTTAATGTCTTGAACTTTTCTGAGTTCCTACCACAGTCCCCTCTTTTTCTTCAGCAGCTGTCAAAATACAGCTTCCTGATAATATAAGTAAGATTTAATTATCACAGCCTAGTCAGGCATGCATCCATGTTCCAGGGTCACTGAACAGTTTGCCAAAATAGTGGACTGTTCTTAGATAGATGGATTGCTTTGGTAACTGCTTGCTATTAATATCTGTTAATTATAGCACTTCCAGGGGTATGTTGTCAAAATTGCTTTATGGAATCGACTCATACACATTGCAGTCTCGTAAATCTTGTTTCCATAGGACACCAACTGCCCTCTTGCTCCTTGAGTATTTCAGTATATATTGCTCATAATTCATGATGAGTTTTAGTAGCAATGGTCTTGATTGCAGATTGACCAGAAAGGTCAAAAACTTCTGAGTTGGTTCCTCATTTGTTGGTATAACAAACCAAGAAATTGTTTTGGCCATTTTGCACACTTTGGAACACAGCAGTTACTGTTGTCTCTGTTATCTGACATTTCAGAGATCCTGCTGTAGTTTTTGGTTGTGTTCCTGTGCATTCTTTGTTCACTGGTTTTTCAGTGTGAATAGAGCAATTATGGAAGAATGGTGTCAGAAATCCTTTACCTAGTGTCAAAATAAATAGAAAAGTAACCCAATGCTGCTAACAGAGGTTAAAGAGTGCTGATATGGGTCACTGGTCTGTGACCTACACAGAAGGGATTCTTGTAGCTGGACGTTTTACCTTTTCTTTCTGTGAAAGGAAGGAAAAGATGTGCCCCCTTGCAGTGTGAAATGCAGTTATACCTGTAACTCAGGAAATCAGTAAATCAAATTAATCACTTTTAGCTACACTACTTGACTCAGCAATCATATTAGTGGTGTGCTTTAGAACAGCATATCTGCTCCATGGCACACCTGAAGAGATGGACAATAGGGAACAGATTCCCTACAACTTTATAAGCTGCTTTCTTGCAGGAGAAAGACTTGCTGCATTTCATCAGTGCAATGCTACATTGCTCAAGACCAGATAAAATCAAAGTACAAATCTAGTCTTAACTGTGTTCTTGAGACTAGGTCCTGCTCTTCTTCTCCTTGGCTTGCTGCAGCTGTTTGCTGTTTATTTCTTCACCAGTGGATGTACATGGATAGAGAGAAAATTCAGAAATTACATCACTGTAGTGAGTAAATCATTGGAGGGAGAAAACCCATATATCTAAGGTGAGTGCCCCACTGCACTTCCCAACCCCTGAGAGAGGGAACCTCAGGAGAGAAGCCCTTTTCTGCTGTCCTCATCTCCCAGGTTGCCAGCTGGGAGCCATACAGGTTCCCCACTAGTACTGACATTTAATTCTATTCCAGCTGAATTGTGCAAAAATACACTCAAGAAAACAAGGGATGATAATCTGTAATTCCTAAGGGAGTTTTCTGTCAAAGCACAAAGCATTTCTGCTGATTGCAGCTCTGGGAATTAACATCCACACCCACTTTTCTAAAGTCCTTGAATTTCAAGCTATTCAGAGATACAATGGAACAGAGAACCCCTAACAGAAGTGTGCCTGGATTTTTAATTGTGAGATTGGATCTTCATGTAGTAACTGGGACAGCTCTGAGCCCTTCTTTTCTAGCTGAGGATGCAGGTTGATATTTCTGGGGATTGCACTATTACAACAGCATTGCCTGAATAAGTTTACAAATTAAACTGAAGAAGTTTCCAGTATTATTCTTCTCAGATATAAATTGAAAAAATGTCCTGAGACCTTCACCTGCCTTTTCTGTAATCAATTTGCTTGCCCCTGTTTTCCATAGAGAATTCTTGGGATGATCCTGCTGAGAAATCCATTGACCTGGAAAGTTGGTCTAAAATCACAGATGCACATTGGGATTGTCCCCCTCTTTCAGTAGATCTTCAGACCACAGTAGGGGTTTCTTGTCCTTGCAAACAGGCACATTTGTCTCATTTGGGGTTCATCAGTGTGGTGGAGAAACTTGAGCTGTTTCAGGACAATAGAGTTTTATGGTCAAATTCCATATATATAAAGAGAAAGGAAAGGAAGAAGAGTCGGTATTTACTTCTAGTGAATATCTTTTTTATTCATCTCTGAAATCATTATTATTGTCTAATATAAAAGTAAAGGATCAAATGTAATACAATACCTTTTTCTTCTATTCTTTACTGACAGTTCTATAATTGAACATGGACCGGTGTTGGCTTTTTTCAGTTATGAAAGTAGTAAAGTAGAAGGATTTTTCAAGGTATTTCATTTTTTATCTGACTTTTATTCCATCCTGTAGTCCATAATCATGGCATGTACCGGAATGGTCCTAAAAAGTGAAGGAGATTCAGATTGTATTAACAACATTTTTGTATTAACAACATTTCATTGAAATTGTCCTAAATTAGGATTTTTTTATTTAGAGTTGAGCTTTCTGTACACCTCAGACCAAGAACTGCTGAATTTATTCGTATCAGAATTACTTAGAATATTGCCAAAAGCAGAAATCTTTTAAAGTTCTTTCAACTAAATCTGATACAGAGCAAGTCTGAAGGGAGTTTGGGTGAATGGAAAAGCCTCATTCCTGCAGTAAGTGTGAGAGAATATGCTGTTGACCTTTTGAGAGCTAAAAGAGTTTTTTATGGGTTCAGTGGGCAGCATATAAGATGTGAAATAAAACATTCAACTGTTGTGCTTTAAATTCTCTGTAGCTTTCTAACGTCCTGCTGTTACCAGTTTCTTTGGATCTATATTGTAAATGTCTGAGCAGTTTATATTAAATATATTCAGGGTTTGGTACTGAAAATTTTTAAAGCAAACATCAAACTCAGTAAATTTACTGAAGAAATGCCCTTTTTTACTGCTGTATATGCAATTAGATTTTTTAATAGATATGAATATATGTACAGGCGAACAACTTAAAAATACATCTCTTACTTAAATGAGACTGGATAATGTAAACGAGGGAAAATTTCCCATGTTATCCAGTATAAAGTTCTCCCCATGCCATGTGGAACTGGTGCTGAGAAAGATGCCACAGTCACAGTATTTTCCTGGTAGTACAAATTGGCACTGCAGTGCGTGATGAGGAAAAGAAATCTGCTGCAATATGTACTCTCAGTGACATTTTGATTTTTGGCACTTGTTTGTGTATGTGCAAAAACATCCTGTCTAGTGATAAATAGAGTTTTGCTCATAATATAATGCTTGAGTGAATAGAGCAAGGATAAATAAGTTGAAGATCTTGGGTAACTTGGCTTCAACTCTGCTCTCCTTTAGAAAAAAATTCTTGTTTGTGACTCCATGAATATCACTGGGCTGCCTACAGCAGTACCAACATTAATATATGTCAAAATTTTGAAGGATTCAGAGATTGGAACAATATCTGGATAAATTACTAAGTGAATGGATAAATAATTACAAACAGTTAAGATACCACAGTTCAGCAAGTTATGTCTCATCATCTGGAACGTGGTAACTTATTATTGGCTTGGCTTTAGTCCACTGTGAAGAAGTCTCTGACTTAAACCACCTTCAAATCAAGCTGGATAACTCAGGAAGTTTCAGCTTCTCAAATGTGTGGTGTAGACACATTAAGTTTGCCAGTTTCTTGGGTTTCTGTGAGTTATTCTGCATTTTCCTAAATAAATAATACCTTGCTATAAATTCTTTTCTTCCTAATATTTCCACCAGTTAATTACAGTGGGAAAAAAGTTACATAAATAGAAAAGACAAAAGTAAAAAAAAAATCACATATTTGTAAAAAATACATAAATCTAAGAGACTAAAATACAAATACATTGCCTTTGCTACCTTTGAATGGCTAAATGGTTGGGGAAGCTGAATAGATCTTTTTTGGTATCATTTCTTCTAAGCAATTGATGGTGGAAAAAAGAATAAGAGAAAATAGGATGTTCTGCAGCTTTTGTGTTGCTATTGCTCCTTTGCTGTAGCACATACTGCTCCCTTTTTTTTTACATTTTTGCTCTAAGCAGTGGATTTCTTTTCTGGACCTTCTCACTTATGTTGAATTCAGAGCAGCCATGTTAAATCTTTGAATTTAAGTTCGAACCAGAGGATAATACATTTTGATAATCATAAGGCAACAGTACATCTTGATAGTCATTGTTATCTTTAATAATACAAAGGGCTCAAGTCAAAAATGGAAATAGTCTAGTTTAAAAACACAGCGAAAGGTGATTTTAATAAGTGTAAAAATACAGTAAATTGATAAGAAAGATAATTGATTACTTTTGTAACTTGGAGTGCAATTGTATGGCAGAAATAAAGCTTTCCTGTCTTAAGTGTATGGATGACAAAAGTAATGAAAAATGCTAATCCACTCTTCGTTGCCACTAATGAAAATCTAGTGCAGGCATTGCCCATCCATACAGGGCCTACACTTCCAGCTGCTGTATCCATGTATCTTCAGGGAAATCCTGTCCTTGCTATGGCCTTTCAGCAAAGGTTGGGTTTGCCTGGCAAGGGTTTGGTAGCAGGGGGGCTGCAGGGCTGATTTTTGTGAGAAGCTGCTGGAATGGTGGCATGGTTTAGTTGATGGGGTGGTGCTAGCTCATAGGTTGGACTTGGATGGAAAAAACCTTTCAGATCATCTAGTTAATTCTGTGATTCTGTGAGTCCTCCCCTGAGGAGGAAGGAGTGGCAGGGACAATATGTGACAAATTGACCCCATTCCCTATCCCCCTGCATCACTGAGGGGGAGGAGGGAAAGGATTTGGGAGTGAAGTTGAGTACAGGAAAGAGGCAAAGGAGGGGAGAAGGTGTTTGTAAGATTCAGTTTTATTTCTTATTATCCTATTCTGGTTTGATTCGTAGTAAATTAAACTAATTTCCCCCAGATGAGTCTGTTTTGCCCATGACAGTAACTGGTGAGGGATGTCTCCCTGCCCTTATCTTGACCCACAAGCCTTTCATTGCATTTTCTCTCCCCTGCCCAGCTGAGGAGGAGAGTGACAGAGTGCCTTTGGTGGGCACCTGACGTCCAACCAGGGTCAAGTCACCACAAAAAGTAATAAAAATTTGCATTAAAAGCAGAGGCTATCCATCAGGAAACTGAAGCTGAAATACAATCAGATACATGCAGATACATTTTATTGGGACTGATCCTGTATGTATTTTAAATATTTGAAACTAGTAGAACTCTTTTTATGATTAAAGATAGATGCTTGGTAAAGGGCAGAATTGCATCTTGGCCTATCAGCACCAATGATAGAAATGAATGTGAAGAGGTTGGTACCTGCTTTTTCTTATCCTCAGTTCTAGGGTTGATTCAGTGGATTTGGTGATGGCAGAAAAATACAGCATCACTGGAGCCAGGGTGTTTATTTTCTTGCTCACTACCCTTCCATGCTTTTACAGGACATGTTTAAGGTGTTTAGCAATTGTTTTGATGGTGTAAGAGTAGTTTAGCAGACCTGAAATTCTGGACAATCATGTTTATCTGCATAGCAGTTTCACTGTTACTAAGTTCTCCATGCATTTTGAGAATGTTTCACAGTTCATTGATTTTGGTATTTAAAATGTATTCATTTGTATAAATATTCTTCAGACACTTCACATTGATCTTAATGCAACCTTAAGTTCTTTATGGCACTCAGTGAATTCAGGATGCTCAAAGAACTTAGTAAAAAGAAAAAAAATGAATTACCTGGTTGCTTCCACAGCCTCTCATGAAACCTCCTTTGGTGGAGACAGAGCACTTGTAGCATAAAGGCTGTCAAATCAGACTTTTGGTAAATTGGCAGCTATGGTAATTCACAGCCTTTTTATTTTCCTTTCCAAGCTATCTACTCTATCCAACTCAGGGGTGGAGTATTAAACAAATTCCCAGCCTTGAAGAGTCAGGGTTCATCACAAAATACATTGTATTAACTATGCCCAAGCAAAACATGTTATAATGCACCATTGAAACCTCTTTTATTTCAGTAAAACCTTTTTAAGCAATCATCAGGGTCAGCTATAATCTAAGTTTAAATAATAAACTAGATACATTTAAAGGATGAGTCAACCAGAGATGAAACAGCCTCTGGAAGGGGCCTTCCTCTTTTTATCCATTATCCAAAGGGATCAGTTTGGCACCTCATCAAAGTGTCTCAGCTAAGTGGGCTGGAGTTGGGTATAAGCTTTTTTTGGTCATAGTTTTAGGTAAGAAAATAACTGAAGTTGCTGAATTTATAGCAGACTAAAAGCATGATGAATTACCTCATGGTTTCTATCAACTAAGAGCATGCACGTGGACCTTGCCTTGCCAAGAGTACTAATTGACAGTGACCTGACTGTGTATTTGATAACCAATTCAATCAAAATAATTAAATAATGTGGTATCTGGTGATTGAGTGCACTTAAAACCTGTATTGTTTCACAGATCCATGCTTATGCAGTGGCATTAAAATGCAGGCTTAAGCAAGTAATGGCTATTTCTTGCCATGTTTTAAAAATAAGTTTTGGGTGAAGTCACAGCATTTCTGATTTGTTGTGCTAAATTCAGTTTTATCCAGATTGTATCTACCTTTGTGGAATTACCTCTGTACTTGTTTGACATAATCAGATCTTGCCATGGTACAAGCTGGCACACTCCCTGCTGAATTGTGAAATAGTATTGCTTTCTGACTGCTGATGATACAGGGCTGTATTTATGCAACACTTGAAATACACCACAGAAACTATTAAGCTTTGGGCTATACATTATATGTGTCATTATTTCTTTTAAACAGATAACTGTTATGCTCTTCTGATGCATTTGTAATGTAGGAATAGGTTACATTTGTACTGGTGTTGGTAGTAACACCCAAAGCAATGTACTGAACTCTATTTTACAAAAAAAAAGGAGAAAAGGTTTTCTCTGGTTATGTCTGTATCCTTCCTTGGAAAACAGGACACTTTACAACATCCAAATATTATCTCCTCAGATTCTTCTGAGAGGGTAATTAACAGAGACGGAGAAGAAACAAGGTTTTATTTTTGCTGATTATATCTGCAAAGATCTCTTCCAGTAGAGCTCAAAGACCTGCTTAATAGTTTGATTGCCATTTCATGACACCCAGCGCCCTTCAGTCTCACATCTCACTGCTGTCTGTGAAAAAACAAGATATATGTTGCATCTGAAGCCTTAGGACAATTCCCATCATGATAATCACAAAATGAAAGGGCAATCTGAAAAGCCACTTGTTTCACATACAGGAAGATGGCGCTTGCTGAACTTAATAATATTTACTAGTCTTTAAGGTCTGTAATTTCCACTCATGTTAATGCAGTCTAATTATTATCCTGCTTAGCTTTTGTTTCTCGTGCAGATTAAAGTGGTCTGTTTGATGTGTGCAAAGAAGTGACTGTAGAAAATGGTGAATTAATTGGAAGACGTCAGCTCAGGAGAATGTTTTTTGACATGAGTGCTGTAAGGCTGTTAACAAACAGACTAAACTCATTTGTCTCATCACGAAACAAAAACAAAAATCACAACATTATGATAAAATCTTGACTAGGAAATGCCTGCAAGACTCTTTGAAGACTTGGGTTCTTCTTTTCCCTGTGCTTTGGCACTGTGATATATGCAAACCACGTTCCACAGAAGTGGGAAGGGAAATGGGTTCTATGCAGAACAGATGGATCAGGGCTAATGCGGGGATGTGCACTGGAGATGAGAACAGATTAATACCACAAGGGGAGACTGGAGGAAAATTGGAAAGATGGGGGTATTTGAACTAATTCATGAATCATTTCCAACTGATACTTATGCCTTCAGGCACAGTGAATAATATCAAGGAAGCATATTTAAAATTTATAAGTTTGTTTTAATGTAGATTAGAATTAAGAGCCATACTTTTGGATAATTAAAAAAATATCTTGTGTTCCCCCATCCCAAAATGTACCTTTGTGATTTAAATATCACTGATGAGCTTAATTATGTGCACTGTGACATGAATTGGTGTTTGGAAAACCCACGGCAGATTCATGGACTTGGCACAAAGCTTTTGGGAATGTATTTTTTGGAAGAACTGTGTGAGCTGGGAGAACATTCACTTGAATCCAAGCCACAGAGATGCAGCTCTGCACTGTCTGGAGGCATGGCCTGATTGCTAGATCTCATCCAGATGTCTCTCTAAGTCTCCCCTGTCTTCATCTTATCCAAATAGCCTTCAGTCTTATGAGGTTCAGACTTCCCAAAGCTGTGCCAGAGTGAGCAAATGTAGATTCAAAGCTCTTTGTATGAGATTTTCAGGCATATGTTACAGAATGAGGCTTTCAACAGAAAGTACTGTTGTGGTATTGTTGCTAATGGGTGTTTTACTGTAGGGCAGAAAACCACATAGAAATAAGGAGGTCCACCTGAGAATTAAAATGATTTTAGCAAGCATAAAACTATCAGGATCTGGAAAAAATGATTATATTTGAGAGATATGTAACTTGCTACTATTAGTGAAGGTATCAGAGTTTTGTTTATAGATGGAAAAGTACAAATCTATGTAAGAGATCAGAGATCCTTCATTTTGCAGAGTTCAGAGCACATGGGATGAGCCTGGTTACCTGTATTCACATGGACCTGGTTAGTAAGAGGAAAAACAAGGTTTGAGAAAAGGAAATACGTAGATAATTGTCTGGATGCTGTGCATTCTCTACATGACTTCTCAGGAGATAATTTTCAAACTATAGAGAAGGATGTGAAACATTTGACAGTGTTTAAAGGCAATGGGTAGTTCAGTTTGCTAGTAAGGAAATAATCTACACGTGTTCCTGTTCACCAGCACAGAAGATGATGTATTATTCCTCTTGTATACAGTTCTTTCATTCCAGGCAAGGTTCAATAAGAGCAGAGAAAGGTATAAAATGTCCTGCTTGTCCAAAACTTGATTCTCTTCTGCTGATTTCATTGCAGGTTGCAAATCTGGCCTGTTCAATCTCAAATAATGAAGAAGGTGTGAAGTTAGTCCGTATGGCAGCCACACAAATTGATAGTCTATGCCCACAGGTAAGGAAGATTCCTGCTAAAAATTACCTGAGAACTCTTTTAGCATCAGTTAGCTGAGACAGGGAAAACAGCCTGGATGAAGATTATACCCTTGTCTTTGTTGTTGCCTAATTTCCAGGAACTGTGAAAAATACGTCCATATCTTGAAACCTTCCTATCAAGTGGAATGTAATGCTGTGCTTTTAACAGTCAGTAATCTATTTGTTCTTTCCCCTGTGGAAAAAGTTCCCCACTCCTCCTAACAAATGGGTTTGAATAACAGGTAATAAATGCTGCTCTCACGTTGGCTGCCAGACCCCAGAGCAAAGTAGCCCAGGACAACATGGATGTGTTTAAGGATCAGTGGGAGAAACAAGTGCGAGTCCTCACTGAAGCTGTTGATGACATCACTTCTGTGGATGATTTCCTCTCTGTTTCAGGTACTGGGATCAAGGGACTTTCCTAAAAATGCACTCCTGATTTAAAGTAGTGGGTCAGAATGTACAAAAGCTGTAATTATTAAAGCATCGTTAATCCAATAATCTGTGTCTATTAGAATGCTGATCTTCTACACTCAGTAGGAGCAACCACACCATGTCAATTAATTCCTGGTAGCAATGGTTGGCTTTTTACCTCCCCAAAAATAGCATCCTCTTTGTGCTTCTATTTCTAGAGAAGTTTTGTTTCTACTTGGGCACAAAGTAGGATTTTGGCCCCCTTTTAAAAATGTGTTCCAGACCTGTGACAGGCTGACAGTATCTGTAGAAATTGTTAGGGTCCTGGTGAAGTTGTAGGTAAGAGGAGGAAAGATGAACATTATAGAATCATGGAATCACAGCATACTTTGTGTTGAAAGGGACCTTAAAGAACATCTAGTTACAACCCCTTGCAACCCCATGGGCCGGGACATCTTCCACTAGAGCAGGTTGCTCCAAGTCCCATCCAAGCTGGCCTTGACACCTTCCTTACTTTATTCTGTAGCTTTGGTCAGATCAGGGGTGTCTGTGGGGCAGATGTACCATACAGTCCTGGCCATCTAACCATCTGTACCAGGTTACCAGGCCCTGGGGTAGGATACCAGGGATAGGAAGAAGGGAAATAGGCAGATGCTATTTCCTGGCAGTGTTAATTAGTCCCCTCAATGATCTAAGAGACCTTTTCCAGCCTTAATGATTCTCTGATTCTTGTCTGGGTATGTTGTCAGACACAACCAGTGTGTACATTTCCAGAGAGCTGGGAGGCACTTCTGGGTCTCAGAGTTATGGATGTAACAATAAAAGCAGAGAGAAGTAGTAAAGTAGTACAAGAAACAGCAAATTTCTGCACCTCTCTGACCTCACTAGGAAGGCTCACAATGCAAAGCAAACTGTTCTGTGAAAACAGACAAAGTGTCTTAGTCCTTACATAAGGAAGGGATGGAGAAGAGAAGGACATTGACTCTTGGGTCACAGTCTTTGTTCCATTCTCCTTGTAAAGTGCTACAACTTGTGGAGAGTGTATTGTTATAATACAGTCATACACAGTGAATACTGTAATTGCAAATTGTTGCATGTCCTGGGTTAATTGTCAGCTGCAGAAAACTCATTTTCCTATTTACGTTTGAAAGGTGAATTTCATTGTTGTGAATAGGGCCATAGAGTTTGCTAAGTGCTTAACTTACCTGAATGTCTCAGATGAGCCAAACTTCATGAGATAGTCTCACCAAAATGTTATGTTTCATTCTACATTACTTTCCTTGATGTTTCCTACATTTCCTATTAAAAGTTTATGAGATTTGGAGGGAAAAAATACTTATTCTTAAAAAAAAAAAAAAGTAATTTTCTTTTTTGTCCTTCCCTTTATTTTGTTTGGCTGTATCCTGCTTCTATTATTAACAGAGAAGTGGTTTGGTTAATTAGACTCCACTGTTCAACAGCACTGTTAGAGTGTTTACTGCAAGCCATGACAAGAAAATGAAAATGAACTGTCAGAATAAAAGGGTACTTCAGAATCTGGGAGCACATCGGTTTTGATTTGAGATTTGAAGCTGACAAACACTTTTCAGCAGCCCCAGTTCCACACTGGAAGGACAAACCAGGCTGTAAACTGCAGACCCAGTCCATAAGCCAAAGAGTTGGCAAACTTGCTCAAATAGCCATTTGCTGATTTGTTTGAGGACTATGTTTACTCCAAGTGTTTGTATCCCTAGACCACAAGTCATTTCAGTGGATGATAGGGGTTTTTTGTTTCCTTTTCTCAAATCATTTTTCCTTTTAACTTAGTCTTGACTTAGATCCAGACTTTCCAAAGTGGCTGAGAAGTACCATTTCCATTGAGTTTCTATTTTTTTTTTTTAACTAGTACTGTCCATAAACATCTCTGTTAAACACAGCATGTATCCAGAAATCCTGGTGCTGCTTGCTGTAAGCTTGGAAGCCTCAGCTTACACATGGTAGATTTATTTTTGAATCTTAAACCAGTGAACTGTTCTAAATGCTACTGTCTGGTTAAACGTAACCTCCTGAAATGACACCTCCTCCTCTTCATATTGAGCGTCACATTTGATCATATGTTTTAGTAATATCATGGCTACTAAAAGAAAGCTGACCATAATTTTAATAAGTTGTTTTATATTCCAAATGCACTGTTCAAATCCATATAGCACTTCCTGTTGGGCAAAATTTGGTTATGCCGTGGTAAAAGCTGATGATGCTGAGAAGGAAATAGTGAAGAAAAATTTTAGCAAAGAACTGGGCAGGGAGGTTTTTAAACAAAGAATTTTGTTTTGCAAGTTACTCTGATGCACAGCTCAGGTGACTTTCAGTTTCTGTCCAGGGGTTTTGCAGTGTAAAATTCAACATTTCAGCATTTCTGAAACTCTCAAATGATCCAGCCTTGGGATTTTTAACAGTCAAGATTAGTGAGTCATTCCTTTTAGTGGCCAAGGATAATTAACAGCAGTTGGTGATCTGATTAATTCTGTTTTACTACTACTACAAAGAACAGCATCTCATTTTCAGTTTAGAGGTGTCTGTAGCAGAAAATTAAGTTGTTGTTTAGAGTCACTGGGTGTCTCAGACTCAGTTTGGTCAAGTATGAAAGTCATTCATAGTCTTATTGAAATTATTTTTGACTTTACTGACTGCAGGGAAGTAATGTCTGACCTATTCAAAATCTGCTTTGTCCTTTCACATTATCCATGTGTGAGGTTATACATAATTATGATACTGCAGCACGTGAGAGTAGATGACCTGATCCTGAACCAAAAAACCAATGCAGCTCCCAAGAATCCAGTAAAGCTGCTTGATATTACATCATGTGAGCACTGTTGTCAGCTCTTACTGCAGAATGTGCACAGTCACATATAATTATACTGTGTGTCTTCAAAAATTCACAGCTTGTTCTCTGGCATAAATGGAGTGAAGGAGATGAAGTGCTTGTGCTCAGGCTCTTCTCTGTCTGCAAAGGCCATTTGCTGTTGTCTTTTCAAAATGATTTTTTTCCCCCATCTTATTTAGGCACAAATAAACCAAACATATTAAACGTTTATGGGAGTGTGTAAATTCATCTTCAGAAAATTGCCCAACTCTTTGTTAGAGAATCTGCATTAACATCTGACTGCTTTCCCTTTTACATTCATTGTTATTACAATTTCATTATAATAAAATTCAGTGTGGTGTTCGAAATTAATGTAACTGGTTTTCAAAGAATTACAGATTTGGGCTCACAGTGGAAGTAAGAGGATGTTCCTGCTAAACATAAATATCACACTTGGCATTTTTACTGTTATGTGCCATAATATTACAGGAGGACATTTGCTTTGCAGACATGGATGAAGACAGATATCAATTTTTTAACATACTGACATTTGCTGTTTGCCCAAATCAGTAAGCTTTGCTATGAGGAAGAACAAAATTAAATGAGCCTTATGGTTTTTCCTCCATTGCAGAAAACCATATTCTGGAAGATGTGAATAAGTGTGTGATTGCTCTCCAAGAGGGGGATGTGGATACACTGGACAGAACTGCAGGTGCCATCCGAGGCCGTGCAGCCAGAGTTATTCACATCATTAATGCAGAGATGGAAAACTATGAAACTGGAGTTTATACTGAGAAGGTACTGGAAGCCACCAAACTGCTCTCTGAAACAGGTAAGCTTACTTTAAATATTAAAAGAGTTATTGAAATATTCATTATTTAGTCACATAAAACTTCTAGTTAATTCTCTGAGAGCTGTTACTCAGAGGGTTTTCTGTGTTGGAAAACAAGATATAAACAAATAAATTCATGGCCATGTTTTTTTTTTTTAATTCTATACTCAGTGCTGTTGCACTGTTGTTACTGACAAGAGCCATGTAAGAGAAGACATTCAGTAACACAGTAAGACTAGGCTACTTCATCAGAGTTTCTGTGATTTGAATAAATAATAGACAGCTTTTTCTTCTAAGTCAATTGATCATGTATTATGTGTCTCTGGAAAACCATTACAAACACTACTTTGTGGTCTGTGAAGGTGAATGTGCTTGTTGATGACTGGAGTTGTGTTTCTAAACAAAACAATTATTCATTGAAAAATACATATGAGCAACTGCAAATGTATTACCTGATTGAAAAAAATGTAAAAGTCTGCTAGATTATATAAAATATGTAGATTATATAAAAGTAGAAAAATCTGCCAGATTGAGAGACTGGGAAAAGAACACTCCCAATTTTTTTTTACCCTGTTGTTACCTTGAGGGAGCAGTTTGTTGCACTCTTGTGTTAATGTTGTCTTTTGGTAAAGGAGGGATTTTTGAAGAATTGTTCCTATCACTAAGATTTCCTCATTAAGCAAAACAAAATGTGTGTTCAGGCTTTTTATTCACCTAAAATTTCTGACCCAATGTTCTATAAAATTTTTTATTAAAAATTTTTCAACAGAGTAACTGAGAGGTATAAAGTGTCATTATATAGATCAGTAATAGGCACAGTAAATACTTATATCCCGTATTTAATGCACTTTTTAATATGATCTGAACTATGACTACGTGTCTTAAACTCTACAGTAAGTGCATCTGGACAACATCAACTTGTTAATGCTTCCCAACCATATTTAAGAACAAGGCCCTGTTCCTCAAAGTTATTACTTATTTTGTATTTACTAAAATCTAGCTAAACTTGTGAGTATTAAAAAAAAAACATTAAAAAATTATGTTTTCACTGTTAAGAACTTTACATCATGCACAAATTGTGCAACAGAAGTTCAGGAGACAAAGGGCCCAAATTCAATGGAGCTGATGAAGCTTAAACAATTTATGCCAGACATGAATGTGGATTATTAATATTACAGCACAATTTCTATCTGCAGCTTTTCAGGCCATTTACAAAGGCCTTGATTATTATTTCTCTATGATTAAAAGACGTAGAATTTACTGACTTGTTTCATCACTTAGAAAGAAGTGGTTGAAATGGTATTTAAACCACTCTGCTCCATTCTCTGCCCCATTTACACTCTACCCTCTCCCAGAGAACAGGTCTCTGTCTCCATATACATTGGGATAACTGTGGATATGGAGACACTGAGGGGCTGGAGTGTGTCCAGGGAAGGGAAGGGAGCTGGGAAGGGGCTGGAGCCCCAGGAGCAGCTGAGGGAGCTGGGGGGGCTCAGCCTGGAGAAAAGGAGGATCCAAAGGCACCTGGAATTCTCTGCAATCCCTGCCAGGAGGGGGGAGCTGGGGGGGGTCGGGCTCTGCTCCCAGGGAACAAGGGATAGAATGAAAGGAAATGGCCTCAAGTTGTGCCAGGGGAGGTTTAGGTTGGATATTGGGGAAAAATTCTTCATAGAATTGGTCAAGCACTGGCACAGGCTGCCCAGGGCAGTGATGGAATCACCATCCTTGGAAGTGTTCAAAAGCCCTGTGGATGTGGCACCTGGGGACATGGGTTAGTGGTGACCGTGGTGGTGGTGGGTTAATGATTGTACTCCAGGATTTTGGAGGGATTTTCCAGCCTCAGTGGTTCTGTGATATGGGTACCTATGAATAAATGCATCTATTTCTACATTCTCTCAGTTCATCACCTCGAGATCCTGCGAAGATTTTATTGAACACTCAGGAATGAGGCAAGGGATTTATTTGGATTCAGGTTCCACCCACGGATGTGCATATCAAAATCTCTGTGAGAAGCACAATCATGAGCACATGAGCACCTCACAGTTTTCATCTTTGTTCCTTTTTTTTTTTTATTGACCTTTGTTTATTTTTAACTGAAGTGCTTTTGGAAGCAGGGAAAAATTTAAATGAAAATGGAAGGGAAATAAACACATTAACTTTCTCTTATTATGTTAACTATCAACTCGGGAAAGGAAAGCCTCTGTTAAGACTCTTTTTCCAGGGATTTCAATTTGTTATGTGGGTATTGGGTTGAATCCACAGTGGAGAAATATGAATACGCTGTTTTGGAAAGAAAAGCACCTTGCTATAATGGTATTTTTAGGGGGGGAGAAAATGAATCTCTAATAAAAATTATGTTGGTAGGTTCTGAGAAATTGAAACTGCAAATGTTACTTTAAAAACCAGTCTCACCCCAAAGTTTTATTCGTTTGCTGTTTTAATTTACAGCCCTTGGAATATATGGGGTGTGTTTTTTTAGTGTTTTAGTGCTTCCTTGCCTGTGCTTGACTAAGGAACTGCCTTTAAAGCCAAGTACTTGGTAGAGGTTAGATTCTATCTCTGACAGCAGTATTAGGGAGTGAGGGATTGGTTAATGTCTTTTTAAAATTGGGTACTTTTGTTTTCCTTTAAAAACCGAATGTTGGATTGGCATTCAGATTTGTAGGGAACTGTGAAATCATCCTGTTACATGTGGCCCGTGAGAAGAAAAAAAAAAGGGGAGGATAGAAGGGTGGAAAGGAAAAGAGAGGAGAAAGAAAAGGTTAAAAGCAAGGTAAAGGCAAAAGGAAAGGGGAGTAAGAGAAAACAGAGCACAATTTCTGTGTGAATATCAAGATCTGTCATACTGCTCAGTGCCTTGTCCTACAGTGACTAGGGCCAGCTGAGACTGTCCCATTGCCTTCAATAGGGAGGAGATCAAAGTCTACTCAGGAATTACTTGAAAAGCTGTAAATTCTGAAGGGAAGAAGCCTAAGTTTCTAAACAAGTAAAAACAACTGTCCCTAGAAAGCAATCAAGTCTAAGGCACTGAAGCCAAATGTTATTTTTCAAGATTTCTGAGGTTCAGGAAGGAGAAAAAGCTGTGACATTCTTTAAAGGTCAGAGGGTTGAATTTAAATTGGGAAAACTGGAATAGGCTTGGCAGAGTTGTAATGAAAGAAAGCGAATGGGAAATGAAGGAGAAAAGAGCAGAACAAGTAGGACCAAAACTGCCTGGGGAGGGCTGTGAAAACTTTCCAAGAGTTTTTTTTCATTCAGTTTACACTGGGATGTCTGGAAACCATCCTGGAACAGCAAGTGCTGTAGTACTTTGGTTACTCCTGTGAAGGACATTGGAAATTTGAAATCGTCTGATTCACACAAGAAATTTGAGTTTCAGCTTTTAACATGTTTTAAAAATATCCCAGTAACTTTGCAACTTGCTGGTTTTAAGTAGGTCACTCTGATTTCTGTTTTGACACAAATTTTTTGTCTTTATCAGAATGGACGAAAGTTGAAAATCAGCACTAGTGGCAATTCAGCAATAACCCTGTGAGAGTTTTATCAGTGTGAGTAGGACAAACTTTAAAGATATTTATCACTAGGAAAAGGCAGCTCAATGATGTTATCAAAGCTAATACTAAAATGTGGGAAAGATGAATTTTTCAGCAGTGATATGAAGGGAAACAAAATGTAGAAGCAAGAAGATGAATTTAAGCATAGTTGTAATCAAAAAAACCTCATGTTGAATGTGAGGGAGAGCTAAAAATTGCAAAATGGAGCCTATTTAAAAAATAAATGACGTTAAATTCATGTTTTATGGGAGTTCAGGTAGTTATATTACAACTTATGGGTACCATCTTCCTGAGAACATGAGATCATTTGTTCAGGAGTTTTGATGAAATTATGACTTTTATTCTACATTTTCACTAGCATTTCCTTTAAAGTTTTGCTAAACTGAAATTGAAAGGTCAGGGTGTCACCAACAAAAAAAAAAATTAATGCATTATTAAAGAAAAAGTATTTTACAAAAGGACCAGAAAATACCCAAGATTGTGTTCCACTAGTGCTTGATTTCATCCAAAGAATTTTTAACCAGGGAGACTGTGGTCATTGTACAGAGGAATACAGTAAGAAATCATACAAAATGCATTATATAAAACAATTAAATTAGACATATAAAAGATAATTCACCACTGTGGCTGAAATCTGAATTACTACTTCTTTGTCTCTCCACTTTTAGAGTTTAAAAATAGAATACAGTACTAAAGGTGAATATAACATAATTAATTTAGATTTTCTAAAGCTTTTCATAAAGTCCTGCACATGCCTGTTTGGAAAATGGGTAACCATGGAGTGAATGTTCAGGCCTTTGATGGATTAAGAGCTGGTTACAAGGCACAAGGAAAGCATGAATGACCATTTCTCAGCAGGCAGGAAGATAAATCCTGTGACCCTTCAGGGGTCAGCACTGTGGTTGGTGTACAATGTATTAATTCACAGGTGAATAGGCAGAAGCAAAATTTGCCCAAAAGAAAATGGTGGTTTGGATAGTGGGAATGAGGGACTTTCCTTGTCAGAAAGATAAAAGATATTTTTATTTCATTTCTCTAGTAAACAGAACAATTAAATCTATATTATCTGTGTTGACAGAAAGGTGCTGAACTAATTCATTCTTTCAGAAAAAATAATATGGTATCGTTATGGGCAGCTGAGCAAAGATATTTTTTCCATGCACAACAGCCTTTACATAAGTGTTAAAGATGTTAGGCTGTACTTATAGGAGGATATTCAGTGAAGTTGTTTCCACTTTGATGTCCACAACCTAAAGATCTTCCAGAATTGGAAGAAGATCAAGATACAGATTACATAATTAAAGAAAAATGGAGATTTAGATGCAAATAAACTCAGTGAGAGTTTGAAAATACCAGAATTATCTATTTTGGATGTGCCAGACACCTTATATAATGAATAGTAGGTTAATATAATAGAAATATCCATTTTCATAAACTATTGCTACTTAGCCATTGTTCACAAAAGCATATTGTGTTCTCAAAAGCCATTTTTTAAAAGGATGGTGGTGGAAGTAAAAAGAAATGTACCAAGTCTGAAAAATAAAGGCAGCAGAATGCAGTGACTATCC
The DNA here is from genome assembly GCA_013390005.1 of Calyptomena viridis. Lineage (NCBI taxonomy): Eukaryota > Metazoa > Chordata > Aves > Passeriformes > Eurylaimidae > Calyptomena > Calyptomena viridis. The sequence continues at coordinate 211,477 of WEIV01029909.1, read as the reverse complement.
CCTAACTCCAGCAGAATGTTTTGTGAATACAAGTGTGAATGGTACAATAATATTTTAAAATAAAAGCACTGGTATTCCTTGCATCCCCTTGCCTACACACACCTACATACAGATACACACAAACTTATAACTAAGCCAGCAAGGGTGGTTTGCTTGTGTTATATAACCCATTTTGTGTCCAACAGCATGGAACTGTTTTCTCGAGGGGATTTTTGCAAGAGTTAGCTTTTATTTGAAACATTAACCTAAAGGGAGTTCTGTTTAGCAGGAATAATATTTTGGGGGTGCTCTCTGCATGTACTCTTGCACAAGTAGACAGGAGAGGGAGACATTTGAAGTTGGTGAGACACATCTGTCCCTGCAGGTGCCATTTTTTCCCTTCTCTGAGCACTTTGGGATGTGCCTTTCCTTACACACTTGCCTCCTGTGCTGGCCACGAGGCAAACCCCACCTTGATTCTCCCCTGACACTTATCTTTGTGTGAATGCAATTCGGTCAGGACAAAGGTTGAAGGTTTATTTTTCCCTCCTCTGTGTCCCTGTCTCCCAGCACTTGGTACCGTAACTCCAGACATCCCATTAACTGCTGTGGTGTATTGCTACTTAGCCATGCACATGAGCAAACCCATTTCTCCCATTCCCAGGTCATCCTGCTTAGTTGCATAAACCCAAGGATTAGGCTGGAGCCTTCTGTGAAGTGCCAGAAGAGAAGATTTAACACTTACAGGCCAAAGGATCAGGACTTGGCCATAAATTCAGGGAAGCCTCAGAACGTTGGTTTTATTGTCCGTGGCTAAATCAGTGGTGCAATGTACTGGCAATGAAGGCTGATTCTTCCTGAAAGTCTTGTGTTTACTGCAAAATGAGTATTATTTTACATCTAGTTTTAACCATTTCACTGGGGGAAAGTGAATCAGTAAATAGCAAGAAGGGACAAGACAGTCTTGTGCATTGAACAGTGATATTTCTGCCTTTTCTATGCCATAGCACTCTGCCCTAAATTTTTTTTTTATCTCTTTCCTGAGTCACCAATGTGAGATGCACAGGGTTTGATAAACAGAAGTAATGAGGATTCACATTTTCACTCATGAGTTTTAGCTGCAACAGGAATCAGGGACCATTTCTGTGAGCACAAAAGGGTAACCACTCTGAAAACCCAATCATAATTATATATGGTCATTTCTTCATGGAAAGGACAAGAGGAAACAGCCTCAAGTTGTGCCAGGGGTGGTTTAGATTGGATATTAGGAAAAATTTCTTTACAGAAAGTGTGGTCAAGCACTGGTACAGGCTGCCCAGGGAAATGGTGGAGTCTTCATCCCAGGAGGGATTTAAAAGATGTGTACATGTGACACCTGGGGACATGGTTTAGTGGTGGCCTTGGCAGTGCTGGGTTAAGGGTTGGACTCCATGATCTGAGAGGTCTTTTCCAACCTAAATGATTTTGTGATTGTATAATATGTTGTATAATATTTCAGTAGACTTTTCTAAAGCTTTTTCTTTTTAATTAGCAATAGTCATGACTGAAATGTAAATTACATTATATGAGACCAGGACTTAAAAACATTTCATGAAATATTTAGAATCTTCTGATAAGGAAGGTACAGTTCTTCTAGAAACAGACTTTGACAAACACTTCAAGCTAAATAAGGTATCATGTTTCATTTCTTATTCATCCTTTAAGTGAAACTGAGAAACTGTGCTGTCTTTGACAGAGTATGTCAGATATCCCATAGGAATTATCTTTTAAATACCTGTTTAAAGTACTTTAACTTGCCAGCAGACTACATTCTTTCCTCAGTTAAGTAAATTAATGAATTAATTAAAAAAATTTTAAAAAGAAATTAGAAGAAATCTCATCCAGAACTCTGAAATTTTTAACCAATAAGTTCGTGGGTTTTTTGTACTAAAACCTTCTAAGTTTTGATTTATGGGACACAAACAACTGTGGTGTTTAGGAGAAGCACAGACCTTTTCAGGGATCTTTCCTTCAACTTTTAGCAGTGTAATGGTCCAAACCTTTGGACTGCCATGTCATTCTTGAATAACCTACCCAAGACAGACCAGATTTTTACAGCCATTTTAAGGCTACTTTGATCAGGTGATCAACACCTTCAATGCTGTTCTAGTCTCTATGAACATGGCCTAGGGAAAATCAAATTTTTTAAGGCCAGCTACAAATGCTTAAATGAATACAGAGCTACCAGGAGTTAGCCAGAGAGCAGTCTTTTGTACAGCAGGGTACAGCAGGGTACAGGAGATCAGTCACTTCTCTGGAGTTCAAGTACCTGGTTTGTCTGGGGACAGTCTGGCTCCAGGGAACAACCCCTAGTTTTTGAGAAGGGTCATTCCCTTGGATCCAAATCCCTGGGTAGAGTCAAGTGGGTGCTTGTTTCTTTGAAATGAAGTTCTAAGAAATAGCTCTGCTGGTGCCATTCAAAAATAGTCTTCTGGATAGGAAATGCCCCAAAGATGAGACCTCTGGGAACCCTTCAGTGCCAGTGAGGTTTGGAGCCAGTACCCTCCTGATTTAGAGGCAGAAGTGTATTGGGATTTGGTGAATGAATGGGATAATTTTGCCTAAATTGGTTGTCCAAAGCAGACATCTGGTCTAAGCCAAACACCTGTCCTCCCTCTGCTCAGTGGGCACGAGAAGGTCAGAGTTTGGTCCAGTTAACTTGAACTGCTTTCCTGAAGTTAGTGATTAGTTGTCTTATGGAAACATCTACTGCTCTGCACTTGGTGTAGGGAAACAGATTTATGACTTTTAGATGTATGAAGTAGGACAAAACCAGGCAAAGTTTTCTGACTCCCATTGATGCTACTAAGAATTAGAAAACCATGCACCTGGAGGGTCCTTGACCTTTATTGCTTTTTTTGTGTCTTAATTATCCCTTTCTATATTTCTGAATGTTCTCATCTACTTAAGATTCTGAGGAATTCAAGTTCCTAAATAATAAGGCCATAAAAGTGCAATAAATTAGCCAGGCACTCATTTAATCTTGAATATTAATGGAACTTTTTGTTCCAATGCTATGAACAGTAACGCCCAAACATTTTTAAATTTTTATCTCAATAATTTTATTATGTAACCTAACATTTCCTTGTCTGTCAGTGATCTTATTGTTCCCATACCACTAAACAAAATTTGCAGCAATATTTTTGAGTACAAAAGCTGCAGTACAAACTGATTGCCATAGGAGAAAAAGGCAATAGGGAATATATTTTTAGAAAACAGATAATTACTTGATAATTTTAATATTTAGGAGATGTGGATGGGTGGGAGAAAAACAAGAAGAGCTTTGGAGAAAATATTTTCTTTGTGGAACAGGTTGGTTCTCAAAAAAATAGAAGTTATATCAAGGCATGAATTCATCCATGGTGATGTTGTGGTTTTCTATTAGGCTGACAGCAAAAAATGTAGAATTTAAAAGAATTAATCAATTGATAAAATGGAAGTAATTTCAACTCAGCTGATTCCCAGTTTTTCTCCAGCAGCCGTTCAACCTACATTTTGTTGGCAGTGATCTTACTTTCAGTGCTATTGAAAACTCATCCATAGAAAGGCTTTAAAATCTTTATTTGTTGGAATGACAAAGTCAGTAAATTAGAAGTGTTGCTATTAACTTGGGACCTGATTCTGTCAACATTTATGCAGGTGCCTAATTAATTCATGTAGTTAGGCTGAGAGATGCTAATGGATCATATTTTCCAGTCTAAGCATATGTATAACTGTTTTCAAGGCCACAGCTCAAGCTAAGAAACCAATGTTTAATTTTTCCCCAGAAGTATTGATTTGCTTCTGAATCTAAAATTCATAGCCAATCCCTGTGCATAATAAATGAATCATTCTCTATCTGTTGCATTTGAAAGTTTTAACTCCACATACAGATTCATGCCTTTGCCTGAATTCTTTCACTGTTGGGATAAGAATATCCTTCTTTGTGCAGTAAATGGTGGATAAGAAAGACTGGAGGTTTTTTGTCATGGAGCTTAGTAACCTTAAGTAGAGAATAACACGGTTTTCAACTCAATTTTCAAAAACTTTACTGCATTAAATGACCACATCTGCTTGGAGAAGCCGTAAGTAGTAGCGTCTTATTAGTTAAAGATGTTTTTTCTTGCTTGTCTCATCAAAAGTGAGCATTGATGTAAAAATGCAATTGGCAAGCAAGCAATTCATAATGTAGTTTAACAGCTATTTCCATTTTGAAACAGCAGATAATGTTCACGTGTAGTAATGTAAATTAAGGGCTAAATTATGGTCAGGTCTGCAAAGTCAGAACTGATGGAAGAAGCTTCCACACCCAGTGAAAGTCATGGTAATACACTTGGTCAGGTTAATTCTGGAAAATTGATAAAATACAACTTTCCACCTTAGAGTAATTGAATTTACATTTCCTGTGTTGTGCTGCTGGGAATGTCACATGTGGCCATGTCAAACATCTTACAAAGTCAAGCTGTGTCATATCTGCTTCTCCCAGGCCACTGGTTACCTGCCCTGTCAAGGAAAACATTGTAAGAGTTTGGTGCAATCTATTTTGACAAATCTGTTGCCTGTCCAACATCTGCTCATTATTTACAGTATAATTAAAAATTAATTGCTCTGAGTCATGTTTCATCTTCTTTCTGGTTACTAAAATTATGTCGAATATCCTATAAATCTTCCTTTCCTTCTTCTCTACCTTTACATAAACCTTTATGTAAAGGTTTATATACCTTTATTTAAAATAGATATGTGCTTTTCTTTTCCTTTTTCACACTCTCTGGAATTCTCACTGTTAATGTTTTCCTTGAGTTCCCAAATAAGGCTGAAAAATTGCTTTGATTATTTTCTGAAGAACTGCAAGGTGAATTCTACTTTACTCCGTTAACTTGAAGATATATGTAAAAGATAAATTCCCTTATGTTTTTCATTATTTCCTTATGTTGTAAAAAATAAATTTCCTTGTCTCCAAACTGCCAATTCTTAATTGAGGTCTGTAGCACCTGCTATTAATTATATCAAATACCCAACAATCTCTGCTAGTTAGGAAATTCTAGACAGAAATTTAAGGTTAAATTTAGTTTAACCCTAAATACTAGGGTTCTTTGCCTCCTTTTTTCATTGTGATTTTGCATCTCTACTTGTACTTGTTTTTTCCCTATGACCCTAATTAATATCTCTTTTATTCTTTAGGTTTACTTGTCTTCATTGTATTTTTAATGACTGCTTTTTGATATTCAAGCTAAAGACTTCCTTATGCAATTATATTGGTCTCCTACTCCACTTTCAAGTGTTCTATTAATTAAGATAATTTGATATATACATTTATTAATACGCTTTCCAAAACTTCCAGCTCTCTCAAACTCCTTTTCTAATTAAAATGTTTCGTCTCTGCCTGGCAGTGTTTTGTTAATGTTTACTTTTTTTAAAGTCTTTTGTTGCTGTCACTTTTTTCCTATTTTCTCCAATATATTCTGAGCACTTGCTGAACCTTATCTGCATGGAAGTTGTCTGAGTACACATAAATATATAAGTATATCTATATATATGTGTGTGTACATATAAACAAAATTTAAATGACTATAACACTTTAAAGGATTCCCCACTAGCATCCAGTGCCAGAAACAGAAAGTTGGAGCTTATAGTTAGTGCCACCTGTTCCTCAAAATGTCAAATATTCTTGAAAAATGTTTTTTTTGTGATTTTACTTAAATCTGATGGTAATTAAGGTGTGTGAAATGTAGTTTTCATTCTGGATAAAACAAATTTAAGGAGATTCTGACAAGAAGAAAATGTGGTTTTGTGCCACAGTGAAAGACAGTCACTGCTCTTGATGAAAACACTAGAGATTCCCCTTTATATTCATCAGTTAGGTTCAAGTTACCAAGAATTTTATTAAAAATACAGTTATATTGAATGTCTTAAAATAGGGTCTAGAGAAAAGATGGTCAGGAAAGGTAGTATTTTAACCAAATAAACCCTGACATTTAGCAATCATTTTTTCTTGTTCTTCCTATTTTATTGCCAAAACAATAGAGCCAGTGGTACATGATTTGGATACCTAAAAGCTACGATTAAAATGATATGAATATAATGTAAGGATGGTTATCTATAAATCTTAGGCTTGTCCCAAGTTCCTTAAATTCTTAAGAATTACTCCCACTGGCTTTTGTATCCAGGTTTCTAGTGTAACATGGATTATATTTGTCCTGTAAGAACACAGTCTTCCAATATTAAGGTTAAAATTCCTTTGAACAGGAGTAAATAAGTACAGGAGTGTAGGTGCATTATAGTCAGTGGGACCTGATGTTCATGTTCCTGTTTGTAGGATTTGGGTTTAGCTGTTAGAGGACTAATTTGGGTAAAATTTATCGTGCTGCAAACATGGTGTGCAGAAAGTGATTATACCTTCAAAGGAATCCTCTATGAAGTTTGAAGTAAAGCCTCTTGTTACTTCAAGGAATGCCCTGAAACTATCTACAAAAGTAAATATTTGCCTTAAGCTGTATTAAAAAGCTATCTTAAAGTATTAAAAAGGTTCATACCACAGTTTATAATAATGTTAGTTAAAATCAATGGCTATTTTTTGTGTTATATACATGATCATAGTGAAGAAACACAAGTTTCACTACGTGTCTTCACAAAAATAATATGCTTGATTTTGCATTTCATCCTTATACAGTTATTATTCAGAATGAGCTAGACTGCAGTTAGTTATCTAAATGAGTGGGCACAATGGCTACAGTTTGCTTTGATCATTTGATACAAATGTTCATTGTTCATTGATATAAATGTGTTCATTCCAGGTTGTAAAGCTTTTAAATGTACTTCACTGATTGCTCAGGTATCTCGCAGTCTTTTAAAAGTTAGTGAATCGTAGTTTTTACACTAAGTTTTACATTCTTTGTTGTGCAGTTGGAGGAGGGACTACAAAAATCATTATTTTCATGCTGTCAGAAAACGTGCCAGACCTCTCCATGTGCAGCATCAGTACAAACCCTTTCCATGAGTCCTGAAACTGTGCAGTGTGTACCACGTCTGCTGGGGAGTATCTCTGCCCGAGAGAAATGTTCAGCAAAGAAGGTGTCTAATCTTCCTGCCTTTTATTATGTTTAATCCAGTTATGCCACGTTTTGCTGAGCAAGTAGAGGTGGCCATTGAAGCTCTGAGTGCCAATGTCCCCCAGCCCTTTGAGGAGAACGAGTTCATAGACGCCTCCCGCCTGGTGTACGACGGAGTTCGGGACATCAGGAAAGCTGTTCTCATGATAAGGGTATGTAAAGCACCCAGGGATAAAAGTTGGGGCTTAGGGGAAAGTGTCCTGGTGGATGGGAGGAACACAAAAGCTTCTTGGAATCAGCCTTGTGTTGTAATAAGGCAGAAAAGCTTGACATTGAAGCAAGCGTGAAACAAAAGAGAATTAGTAAATAAAGAGCTGAGGTTATTTTAGTACACGAACTACAATTAATATGTTAATTACCTCAGAAAAGAGTTGATTGCCACTGCCAGTAGATGCAAACTTCATTACTGTTGCCATAGTACTAGCATTAATTTCCTAAGGACTGCAAAGTTTGTGTGGATTTTTTTTGGTTGTTTATTTGGGGGTTTTTTGCTAATGGATGTGTGCTGCCTAAGATGTGAGGTAGGTCTGGTTAAAATCTAAATGAATAAATAAATTATCTTGCTGCTCCAGTGAGCCTCTGCGGGGATGGTTTTGAATGTTTGCTGAGGTATAAATGTGTCACTTCAGTGTTGACTAAACCAGTTGATTCAATTTGCTTAGACATCTTTTAATAAAACAAACAACTAAATAAAAGAAATCACTGAACAACATCATGGTTGTGAGAGTAAGTATGTGTTACTTTTCACTATAGTCTGCAGTCAAAAATTTAAAAAAGAAAACCAGCAAACCCAACCTGGTTTGGACTTCTCTTCAGCAATTGAAACTGGTATTTAAAACTCACTACCTTGAATGTGCCCTAATGAAATCCACTACACATAAAGCTATGGAAAAAAATCACAGAGGAAGTTTAAGAAGCAAATAACTTCTAAAACACCCTTTGAGCAAACAGGTAACATACACTTGTGGTTATGAGTGTATTATGGCACTGATGTAAGACTTCAGGCAGTTGGAGCACTCCAAAATTGCTCCATTTCAGTCATCTGTCACTAGGTATTAACATTTACAGAAAAAGATTTTGACAGGCTTAATTTTATAACTGAGAAACATAAATTCCATTCTCATACCCAGTGCTCATCTCAGGTAGCCTGAATTATAGTCATGACTGATGATGGAGTTAAACCTGTCCTGTTTTATTTGTGTGCAACATTAATGTATTGGCAACTTTTCTGGACTGGAGTGGAAATCTTTACTTAAATTAATTTACTGTGAGGGTGGGGAGGCCCTGGCACAGGTTGCCCAGAGAAGCTGTGGCTGCCCCATCCCTGGAAGTGTCCAAGGCCAGGTTGGATGGAGTTTGGAGCCACCTGGGATGGTGGAAGGTGTACTTTCCCATGTTAGGGGGTTAAACAAGATGATCTTTAATGTCCCTTTCAACCCAAACCATTCCGTGATTCTATGAAATGAAAGATCTGCATAGTAAAGGATCTCATTTTTCCCTTTGATTATCCAGTTCCTTAGCCTGTTACAGCAAATTCCAGAATTCTCTTAGGACAAGAATCACTTCTTAGCACATTTTAATCTTTTCTAGTCATTTTAAATCACTTCATGAGACCTAATCATCAGGTGGGATCTGCTGTAGACCCACACTTTCCTATCCCCTACATAGAGTTGTGGCTTCCAGCACTGTCCTTTACATCAGAGTTGTCCCCAAGAGGTTGCCATGAGATTGTCCATCCTGGTGAGATTTTTCTGCTAAGCACAAAGCATCATTTTAAATTCTGGAGGCACATTCACTTATTTCACTGCTGCCTTACTGTTATGTTTAGTTGGAAAGCTGATCAGCATTCAGGCTCTGCAGTCTCCTTAGAAAAATCCCAAGTTACTTTTCCAATTGTATCACTACTACTTTCCACTCATTGTATGATATGAGTTAATGAATTCTGCTTACACAGATTAGGAAGATTTATTTTTGCATTCAGACAATTAACTTATTTATGGACCTAAATGTAGTACTCCTTACCCAGGCAGAGAACTAAAGCACATAAATGGACTCATTATCCTTGTGAGTTAACTGGAAAAATCCACATATTTAAGCTTACATAGACCAGAGTTTGCTGAATCAGAACCTTATTTTCTGTAGAAAACAAAATTAGTTTCACTTTCAGGTACTCATTCCCATCTGAATATGTCACATTGAAATGGAATGTATAATTAAAGGGTGAGGCATTAAGCTCTAAAAGACAGTCTTTAGAATATTTTTGTCTAATAATCTTATCAAATCTCATGCACCCCTTTAATTCAGGCTGTAAAACTTCTCGATGAAGAATTACAAAAAAAGAAAAAAAAACCAACCTTGCAAACTGACACAATTATTTTCAGGCAGTGATTGTTTGTGTGCAAACCATGAAAGATTGAATTTATCCGAGATGATTCCTTCATTCCACAGAGTAAATAAAGCCACTTTTTAAATTAATTTTGGTTGGTATTATTACTTTTGGTAAGCTGAAGGAAAGGAGGATAATCTCTGTTCTTCTCTTTTTCTTTCACAAGGGGAGAATTTCTTGTCCCTCTGGGGGGGAAAGGAGACTCATTTTTTTTCCACTGAGGACTATTTTTATAATCTATACAGAAGAAAAAATCTCTTCCACAACATAAGAAGCCGTATAAATTAATTTAAGAGTATAATTATAGAACCTAAAAAAATAAAATAGAAAATAATAATTTCATTCCAACATCTTTTCTATTACTGTGTACGGATGAAATTACACTTTTTTTTTTTCATAGCTGCTTATGAAATTCCCTCATTTATGAGCCAGAAACTCTCTCTACAGTTAGGAGGAGTCACAGTGGCATCTTTTCTCATTCTTAGGGATCTCTGAGGCCAGTTTACTCTTTTCACTCGTGCCCTTTGCTATTAGAAACCTCGCCTTTAGTGGCATCTGTATTAACCTTAGTGTTACATTTGCTTGGATCAGCAGTGCACTGCTGGAGCCAATCTCCAGATGTTCCCTCTGGCTGTGTTTTAGTTGATGTTACAAATAGTCTTAGAGCACATAAACTTGATTCTTTGGGAGGATGTGCCCTGGGAGCGTCTTAGGACCTGAGGGAACGGTTGGAGCTGTGTCAGGGCAGGGTTAGGTTGGATATTAGGAAAAGCTTCTTCCCCCAGAGGGTGGTTGGGCACTGCCCAGGCTCCCCAGGGTTTGGTCACAGCCCCAAGGCTGCCAGAGCTCCAGGAGGGTTTGGACAATGCTCTCAGGGCCAGAGTGGCATTTTTGGACCAGTCCTGTGCAGGGCTGGGAGCTGGACTCAATGATCCTCGTGGGTCCCTTCCAACTCAGGATGTTCTGTTCTGTGTTAAACTGCATTTCTGTCCTGTCATTAAGGGCCTTTCAGTCCATGGGAGAAGACTGCAAAGAGTCTGGATAAAAATGAAATGAGGGCAGTGTGGGGTCCTTAACCCCAACTCTTTGGGTGCATCAATGCTCCTCTACTCTTCCACCCTTGTCAGTGTAGGTTTAGCCATCAGCCACTGTGGTGAACTCCAAAGTGCTGCAACTGTTCAGGTCCTCTAGAAATCTCAGTCTGGTGCAGAATCCCATCATCTTTTGAAACAGCCTGTTCCCAAAGGGTGTTACGTGATCCATTGTCTGCACTGACTGCCTGCTGCTTCTCAGATTGAAGTGTTAGATTTTACTGTAAATCATTAAACTACTGAAGACCTGCAGTGAGAGAGGTTCTCTGACTTAGGCACTCAAGTATTGCTTGCACCTGAGTCACTCAGGCTGCAATTGTACCAAAACAAATGTACAGAATAGTGTGGAGTTGGATATAAAAGCATATTATAAGGTCTACTTTTTTTCCCTCCTTATCTTTTAGAATTAAAGAGCATTTTCATGGTAAAAAATAGGGGAGTATCCTTTCATCTTTTCAATCTTTCCTCTCATTACAAGGTTAACTTGACTTAGTGTTCACAGTGCTGAAATTCTTATAAGTGTGTCTTACAATTCTAAAGTGCACACAGAACTATAGCATAGTGGGGTTTCTATCTTCAGATATATTTGAGTAGGTGAAATATGAAACAAATATCCTTATAAATCTGTATATATATATGCAATTTTATGACTTATACTTCAACAATTCACATTTTTATTCTGCAGTTAGATAAAAAAAATTGTATTGATGGAAGGTACTTTGTTTGCAGGAAGCTCTTCAGTCTCACAGCCAGAGAAAGATTAAAAAAAAAAAATCCTGAAAAAAAAAAATGCTGAAAGTTGAAAGTCACCTCATTCATATTAGAAATAAAACATGCATCTTAAAAGAGAAAGTATATATTTACTGGATGTTTTATATGGGATTGTGGAAGATTCTTCTTCACTTGGAGAATTCATCTGAGTTAATGTGAATGAAGAATATGGTCTTTGTAGTAGAGATGCTGTATTTGAAAAAAAAGATAAACCTGGGAAGCCTTATGGCCTGTGCTACAGAACTAAAAATGATGAAAATGGTCCATTTTTCTGCTGAAATCAATCAGTTTATGAAATCTATTAGTTTTGGAAATTACTGTATCTTCTCCTGCCACCGGTGGTTGTCCATTTTGTCTCCAGTCTCAAATCCATGTTTCCTGTGTTTGTGTGACCAGGTGTCTGCAAGAGCCATTCAGTCCTCGTGTCCTCCAAATCAGATAAATTAACTTTCAGACTGTTGTCTTGGAAACTAGGTCTTAAATACCAAGGTCCTGTTAGTTGTGAACAAAAATATAGTTGTTATGGTATGTTTAGAAGGCCGTGCTACGAGTAGAAATCCTTAAATGAGGAACTTCAATGTAATATTTGTTTTTATGCCTATGTACCTAAACAAAAGGGAGACCTTATTCTATATGGACTGGTGAAAAGCATGAACAGTTTTGAAATGGCAGCAGACAGATAGAAGTTAACCCCAGTTTTTCACCTTAAAGAAAAATGTAGGTATTTGGGGAAGAAAATGAGGGTGTTAAATTCACCACACTTGAAAACCTGAAGAAAGTGAATCTGAAAGATCATTTTGAATTAGATCTCAACTGTGCAGAGGGGAAATGCAATAATGTCTTGTGCTTCTAGTATATTACTGACAGTTGCATTACTTGTCCTTTTGGTTTGCACTACATTTTCTCCAAGTTCAACATCTATACCCATTAAATTTCTGATTTTTAAAGATCACAGATTTTAAGATTATGAATGTCAGACAGCATACTTTTTTTTTTCTGAATCTTTTTTTAAGAATAAATCCTTGAATGGAATTTTCAGAAAATTTTTTTTCTTTTTAAGGGCATTCCCATGTACTTACTGGTTACAGGGTTGAGATGTCATATTTGGAATAGTACACCCTTACTTTATTGCAAGTCTTACTATTGACTTTATGAAAGCCTGAGAAAGGGCTGCACATTATCTTTCATAGTGTTATAAAAGTGGAGACAGAAGAGACTAGTAGGAGTATATTTGGGGGTGAAAGGGTCGTGGTTTTACAATGACCAGTAAACCAGCTAGTTGAATAGACTTGGGGAAGAGCCAGCTGGTTTATGAAGGAGTTGAAGCTCTCCCCCCGTTACTGTTCTTCACAGGAAAACGTAGGCAGATGGAAAACTGAGCCCTGTGACAGGAAATACTCTGTTTGGTCAGGGAGTTGTATGAATCTCTTTGTAGCTTGTTTGTTTGTGACAGATTTTAAGGTCACATCCTGCCCTCAGGCAGCTGAGCAGAGGGAATAAAGTGATTAAAGGCAATTGGAAAAGAAGACCTGTGGTCATTATAATGATGGGTACCAATCTTTCTATTTTTCCCGTGACAGTAGAGAAAAGGTAAATTCATTTCTCATCTAGACTTCTCCTATCTGTCCTGTTACACACACTGTTTGTACCTGGCTCTCTTCAGAGAGGCAGCCTGGCTTCCATTACCATGCTGTCATACTTGGTTATTTCTTCCTCCAGCGCTCAGCATCAAAACACAAATTTAATTCATACTCTTCAAGCCAGATGAAAATGGCTGTGTTTTACCCTCCCCATCACCTGCACTTCACCATGAAGCAACAAACAGTGATGTGCTCTTCATGTTGGAAACCAGGCTGCACTACAAATACCTCCAAAAGACTTCTCTGCATTATGTCAGAGGGTTTGGAGCAGTTCCTGGTGACTGAGCATCTTGGAGACAGAGCTGTAATGACAACTGGCAATGATTAGCACCTCTGCTAGAAAACTTGACGTTGCCTCCAAGCATGGAATGCCAGGATGGATGATTTCTTCTGTAATGGTTGGCCTTCTAGGTTGGCACTGGGGGCATATGGGTATCCAGTCAGGTGAGGATTTCCCCGCACAGTTACTGTCTTTTTTTCCAGTTATCATGTATTGTACCTACAGAAGTTACTCATGGCCAGACTCTTGTACTAGATTCTATTCAATCATAAAGTGGAATATAATCTTTTTTCCAACGATAAATTCTGTGGTTTTTACACCAATTATATTAAATATGGTACTAAATAGTGATTTCAGGTCCTTCTGTATACACATAAGGAATTTTTTTCTCTCCTAGGTTTTTTGCTAGAGGGTGAAAAAGCCCAAATAACTAGATCTATCAGTTATCTTTTTTCTCCCTCCCTCTGAAATTTTAAACAACCTGAAGCCTACAAGGACGTAACTAGACTTAATCAATATATAACTGGATTTAATCAATTTTCTTAGAGACCCTCACACCATTTGTTGCACAGCAATGGAGATAAGACAGTTTCGGTTTAGAGAGTGAGTCAAATTCCAAAGCTCTGTATCTGAAAAGAACCATGTGAGCTAACAGTATAACACAGATTATAAACTTTAGATTTGTGCCAAGACGAGTTGACATCATTCACAATTTCTTTGAATGGGAAATCTCTTATTTGCTTTGATATATTTTTCTTCCAGGATGTTAGTTGTTTTTTCCCAGGTATTCACTTTCTCTTTTGAAGATTACATGTAGCTTCCAGTGATATAATAGTATTAGTGTCCGTTTATATATGAATTAACATTATTTTGAAATACTGCATTCCGGTTGTTGGTGTTTCCAGGGGACATTTGTTCCTGGAACTGCATTCATCATGTTAACAGAGTTAAGAGAAATTGCAGCAAGAAAAGTTGTGGCAAGGTAATGACAAATGTTATTTGTAAAGAAAACTAGAGTTGAAACAACTTAATTTTTAAGACAATTCAATTTCAGTTCTTGACTGCTCGGGCAGACAAGTTCATTTAAAAGGGAAACAGAACAGCGTTTCCTGGGCAGGTAGTCAATGAAACAAGAGCTTACTGTGCACAGGACTTTGTCTGTATCCTTTCTAAGCTTGTCATCTCCTCTCTTTGGCTTTCTCTCCCTGTCTCTCTCTCTCTCTCTAGACCCCTGAAGAACTAGAGGATGATTCAGACTTTGAGCAGGAAGATTATGACGTTCGCAGCCGAACAAGTGTACAGACTGAGGATGACCAGCTTATTGCACACACACTGGCAAGGGTGAGTATGAATCCCACATAACTCCATTAATGTCTGTACAGCCCCCAGGAAAAGCTGTGCCTTGGAAAGCAAAGACAGTGATTTCCAGTCCCTGGGGTCATTTAAGAAAGGATGTGACCAAGCTGACCTGGCTGTTGAAAGTTCGTGTCACACCTGTTTGAGTAGCTCTGACTTCACTGAATGAACTTCCTTAGGCTTTCATGGTGCCTTGTATCAGCTCTTTGCTCCAGCTCCTGCTGTAAGAGGAGGTTTTGCAAGTTTGGAATGTGCTGAAATCGTGGGAGTAGTCAGCAAATGAAAAAAAAAAAAATCCCATCAGGGCACCATGTGCCGTATCCAGAGAAATCTTACATTAGTCATGTTTCCCAGTGTGCAAACCTGTCAAGAAGATCTGTTTAAGCTCTCGAGTAGTCCCTGTAATTTAATTGTAATTGAAGACATTTGCTACTGAGTCAATGTAATTTTACCGGGGTAATTACATCATGATAAACTCCAGTCATTGTGATTTGCGACCTCGGCTTGTGCACGGGGATTGCAAATGAAGCTGCTGAGTGCTTCGGGGGTCACAGGTGCTGGGGAAGGGAAGTTTGTTAACACTCAGGAATATTCCTGTTAACACTCAGGATTAGGGCACCCTCTGATGGATGTTTACCATTTACTGAGGCTGCTCAGCTCAGATTATTAAAAACTCCATCGGAATATAATTTGAAGGGAAAATGACATCATGAAAATATATTTGACTGGAAAGAAAGCTTAAAAAAAAGCCTTAAATGTTTTCCAGCAGAGAACCAGAGGACAACTGGGAATTACCTGAATGATTTTCATGGCTGTTTCACACAAGTCGGGGTTCTTCTGATCTGTTAGAAGTGAAGTAATGGACTAAAGGAGAAGGATCCTCCCCACACACACAAACACTAGCAAAGGCTGGTAACTGGCATAGGGATTTCTTACCTTGGATTCTGGAAGAGGATTTGTAGGGCTGAGAACCTAAAGATAAAAAGGCACCAATGCTTTGAAAGATCAGTTCAGAGGACCAGGAGAGAGGAGTTTTCAGCTGCTGTAGGAAGAACCACAATAGGTTGTGGCTTGACACAAAGATTTTACAGCCTGGAAAGAAACAGAATAACACAAATCTAAGAGAAGCTTAATTAGAGGTATGGGAAAAATGTGACACATCGATTCAGTGGGATGGGCAGAGATTTCTTTTTTGACTTAAATGAATTTCCCCAAGTATTGAATCTAGATCGTAAATAAACCATACTATGTATCAGAAGAGCTGGGTTTCTATTACTGCATCCTAAGGACATAACATATACATTCATTTTCATCAACATGGAGAGAGGTGAATTGTAGGTCCCATCCCAGAAAGCTGAGTGACCAGGACTAATTTCAAAAACCATGCAGTCCCCAGAATTGCAGAATTTACCCTGAGAATGATGACAGAACTGTGTTCTGGAGGCACCTGATTTTCTCTTGTGATTTTTATATTTTCAAGAACATAAAGACCTATCTGATATATTCAAAGAATTGACTACTGGAGTAAGTCTCAGGTACAAAAGAATTGAGGTACAGTGCAGAGTATTGTATCAAATTTCATAGTCTTTTTCTTTTTTTTTTGTTATATTTAGGACTGGGTAGCATGTCATCCTTTCTGGATCTGAAAACCAAGTAAAGACTGCAGTAATTTTTTTTACTAAAAATGGAGTTCACCTAGAGACTTAGGAGTCCTAAATTCTATTACATTTGTTGTGGTTATTATTACTGCTGCACTTAAAACCTTCTGCTTTGATCAGCTACACACTGTATAAATATAATACGTTATAAGGACAGTTCCTGAATTAACACAGATTGCAATATATCACAGGAAGCAACAAATGCTGAAAACCTAAAAGGAAATCATTGCTAAGCAGAAGCTGCCCAGTCCACACTCTGTAGTGACTCATTGAAATGAGTCTGCTAAGCAGAATAGTATCTTATTTGAACCTTTTGTGCAGAATTCTGAACATTTTTATTTGTGGTATGTAATGAATTTGTTTAATATGCTTACTCCATAAAGCTGTTAGTATTTTAGTAGAAACACTTGTGTTGGTCTTCAGAAGAAATAAAAGTGAAATGTATGAGCTGCATTTGCTCTAGGATACAGCTGCTTTGAGTAGCTGGAACAGAAATATTAAAACACTGTATACCAGTTTAAAGGGTGTGCAGGTGAAGCTGCTACTGAAAGAAAACAAGGGCAAGAAATACAGATCGACTTCCCAAATTTTACTACTTCTATCATGTTATCTTAATTCATCAGTTCCAGCGTTTTATACATATTTTATATATTTATTTATTAGCTTGACTTAAGCTGCATTTTTCTGTAACAAGACTACCATGCTAACATTTGAAACTTCTGAATTATATTGATAAGGCCTAATTGAAACTCGTGTTGAATTTTAATTTGATTAACTTGCAAATTTCTCATTTTCTGATCTACTGTTTACAACCCTTTTTAATTTCAGTTTTGGAAAAGGTCAATTGTGAATTTTTAAAAGCCAAGAGCATTTTAAGAATATGTAGAAAAAGACTTCAGCTGATTGAAAGTGACATAAACAAGAAAAAAAATGTGATGACACTTAAATATGTGTCACACCCCATTAAATGCATAATGTGGTCTTCAGAACCCCTAAAGCCAAATAGTAGCTCAAGTTGGAAATCATTATTGGAAATCTCCATTTGATCTTCAAAAGTAATTATAATTTTTTAGGGTTTTCTTTTTTTTGGAGGGGCAGGGAACTTTCTGCTTTGTTAATGTCAAGACAGATTAGTATTGACCTGTGTAGTGCCTTTTTGCATATCTTCCAAGAGAGAATTAGACCACTAAATATCATTAAAAGACATGTTTGTTACAATTCACTTCAGATGTATTATCCTCTGTGTCACAGCTCATTTTAATGCTGAGTTAATCAGAAAACTTGTATTTCTAACAGAGTGAGATGAGGGGAGACACTGGTGATTCAGTCTGTCTTTACCCATAAGTGTCATTAATTTAAAATTTAATAGGGATTTAATCCTCCTGGTGAATAATCTGTACATCGTGATACCATAAGTATAATTTTTAAAATCTTGAAGGTGTAAGAAGAGCTGTAAACATGCTGTGAATTTGGTTTTGCCTGTCCTAACAGAAATTAAATGCCAGATAGATTTTGCTTGGCACCTTCAACTCCCTTGAGAAGAAACTCAAGCTGTGCATACTGTTTGGGCCACTGGAAATGTCTAGTTTCTGGATTCCTTTTCTCATGCCCAACTTCCCCTATTTTTTCTCCAGGCTATCATGGCTCAGCTTCCCCAGGAGGAGAAGGCTAAGATTGCTGAGCAGGTAGAGATATTCCACCAAGAAAAGAGCAAACTGGATGCAGAGGTGGCCAAGTGGGATGACAGTGGGAATGACATCATTGTGTTGGCAAAGCAGATGTGCATGATCATGATGGAAATGACAGACTTCACTAGGTAAGGACAAAATAACCTGCACTGAGGAGTTCAGATGCACCACATCTTTCCTTTTCTGTTCAATTTACAGCCTATTGAGATGTTTTACTGTGTTTTGGAGGATGAGAAGCCAAGAAATACATGTCATATATGGTGGATGGCTTGTACAGTTCTCTACACAGGGCTGCTCTGGCTATTTCTCCAAATGGGATTAACCACATGAAGTTTTTGTCCCATTTGGGAATCTCTGTTATTTGCAGATCATCTTGAATTTCAGCAGCAAAGTTAGTCTGTGACCTTACAGACACTCCACTGACATTTTGTTTAGTACCCATCTAAATGCATGTGCCTCTCTGAACTTTCAGCATTTCAGTGCAATTTGTGTCAATCAAAAATAATGGCAAAACTATTTTTATAATTTTGAACACTGAACTTCTTTCAAAAAAAAATCCCAAATGAAATGAAACTGTTTTGATCTGATACTTCATTGGAGTCTGTCAGTAATGATTTTTTGTTTTGCTTTCATTTATGTTCTCTACTGTTGTCTTGTTCTTGTCTAATTGCATCAAAAGGCCACTCATTGATGATATAATGTAAACAGAATTATTTTGTTAAAGTACAGTCATATTGTTAATCACACCAGGGAAAACATTTTACAAGATTCTTTGAATTACAGATCACCATAATAAATTAAATTTTGTTCAGTATTTATTTTTAATGAGAGTTCAGAAGTTTAAATAGTATCTGTCAAAACGTGATTACACAAAGCTGGACTTAAAAATCTTCATGTTTGCTTCAGAATTAAAATAAGGCATCCATTTATTTATCTCACTTTGTTGCCCAGAGAAGCTGTGGCTGCCCCATCCCTGGAAGTGTTCCAGACCAGGTTGGATGGGGCTTGGAGCAACCTGGGATAGTGGAAGGTGTCCCTGTCCATGGCAGGGGGTTGGAATGAGACTTAATGTCCATTCCAACCCCAAAATCTCTCTGTGATTCTGTGATTTCTTGGTCTCCAGTTGATTCATGCCTTGTATTTGGAGCCTTCAAACCATGTCAGAGGAGCCAGTGTCTGACAATATAGAGGTCACATGTGTCAGACAGACAGAGAGATAGATAGATAGATGTGTGTAACTATTATTAATTTTCAAGTAACTTAACTATTTGCATTTTCATAGTTAGTTGATAATAGGCAACAGCAAACATTTTTATCCATTTTAACTTTAATTATGCATATAGAAAGTTTGCTTACTTCAATAGATTATTACTATACTTCCACCAAGCTGTTATTCTCTCCACTTTCTTGTTTTTCTCTCAGCTTATGCTTTTTACAGCTATTCTTTCTGCAGTAGATTCCCCACCCTTGTGTACCAAATGACAGGGTAGAACATCCTGTGAAGGGTGATATATTACAGGATTCTGAACTACTTTTGTATTTATATTGTCTTTGTGTCTCTGATCTTTCTTCCCCCAAAAAACAGAGTGAAAAACTGCCCAAACAGTGTCACTGTTTCGTGGAGAGAAGTAATTATGTTCTAAAGTCACAACACAGAATACAAACATTTTCTGCAACCTCCAGGACAAACTTTGATACGTTGAATATGAAATTGAAAGTTTTGTAATTACATTTTCTAGCATCAAAAGAACAGACCTGATAGGAGAATGAGAGAAAACAACTGTCACGTTTGAAGTAAAAAAAGAAATCAAAGTGCACCTCTGTCAGCATCAGATTCAATAACAACTTGTTTAATATATTCCATTAAAACAGAACAAAGCCTATCACACCTTTTTGGTTGACTGTAACCTCAGCACTGTTAAAATTAAATAATTTTTCAGATGCATGGAGTTTGTGGCAGTCACATCTGCTCGTGTAATTAATGTGGAACCATAAGAGGTCACCAAGAAGGATTTTTGCTACAGTTCACTAGAATTTCAGTTTTAGTTCACTAGAAGTGGGATACTTGTATTTCATTAACTGTTTAAGGTGGAAATGGAAGTAAGGAAAGAAGGTTAAAATGGAAATATGTTTCAACATATTATTCTTGGCATTACAGATAGCAAAAATGTAAAAATAATACATTATTGTGGTTAGAAAAAATTCCTCCTGCTTCAGTTTAAAAAAAATTGTTTGATCATATTATGATTTTCCAAATAAATTAAAAAAAAAAGAAAAACAAGTTCGCTTCCAACTGAGCCATTGTCAGGAGCAGCAGCAATTTTATTAGTACAAACAGGATTAAAGTTTTGAGTCTGAAGCAAACTCAGAAAAGTCTGTGATGACTTTTTACTTTTTGTCTTAATACCTTCTGGTAACTTCAGTGACTAAAATCAGAGCTTTGTCATCATCTTAAAAATATAGTGAAAGATCAGTCTTAAATCTTAATTATGCATGTTTTAAGTGTAACATTGAAGTGTAACATAACGATTATGCTTCACATATCTTTATTTTCCAGCAAAAAAATTCCATTAAAAAAGGTTTTCTAAAAGGTGACATTCTTGCCCTAGACATGACAGGCTTAACATTTAGCACTGGCTTGGGAATCACAAAATTTTTAAATAGTTGTGTATTTCAGAGAGAGCGTTGGCTTAATGAGCACTTAAAAATGCATATACTATTAAGTACAGCTCCTGTGCTTGAAGGCACCATCAGACTAAATTGATAGTGAGGCATTTTGCAAGGGAGACGAAATACAGCAGACCAATTTCTTAATCAAGCTCTACTATAAACTAGTTAAAAGGTGAAATTCTAATAAATTAGGAAGTCCTTCGCGTTCCTGTTTGAAGATCAAGCACTAAACAGGGCCGCTAAAACCGTTGGCTCTTGTGATTTATTTGGGTTGAGCATAATTGCCTTGTACCTCGCAGAGGCAAAGGCCCCCTGAAGAACACATCCGATGTCATCAACGCGGCCAAGAAGATCGCGGAGGCAGGATCCAGGATGGACAAATTGGCACGGGCTGTAGCTGATCAGGTAACCAAAAACTGGGCAGAAATACAGGGTAACCTCTGTCCTTGAGTTGCCTTTTGCAGGAAAAGGTTATCGCCTGCTGGGAGTGTGGATACTGAGCTACGCATGGAATGGAAGTTTTTTTCTGTACCAAGCAGTCGGGTTTTGCAGTACAGGAAGGTCATAAATAGGTCTCTCTGAAGCTCAGAAATGCCTGGCTTGTTCCACAGTCTCACTTCTGAGTCCAGGGGTTGTGTTAGAATTAGACCAATAGAGACTCATTTAGATTGGAAAAGACCTCTAAGATCATTGAGTCCAAAATTTATTTGCTGCTATGAAAGCAGGAGAGACTTGGATGCTCCATCACCCTTGCCATATGCCTAGGAATCCTTACATTCTTTTCAGCTCATTCTTCCACCAGATTCCCTTGATATGGCACTTTTCTTCAAGGTTCTCTGACCCTCTGTTTTGTGATTTGCATCAGGGTATTGTGGTTTCACCTTACAGGACCTCAGTCCACGTTGTGTGTCCTCACTCCCATTACTAAATTCATGTCACTTGCTACATATATTTTTTTTCAAATTGGATTATCTATCCATCTGGAGAGCAAGAGAAAGCAACATATTAAAAGTCAAGAGCCAAATTTCAAATCCAGGTCTTAGGTAGCTGATTTTAGATTCAGGCAAATTAAATTTTGACTGTTTTTTCTCTTGTAAACTTCCCATAGTTTCTTTCCTCTCATTGTCATCAAGAGAAAATTTGCTGCAAGTGGGAACCGATAACTTCCTTGCTTGTAGTCTTCCTTTTCAAAATAAATATGTCTTTTTCTTCTTCAAGTGAGAATGTATTAGTGTGTAGCACATCCTGCTACGGAATATGGGCCAGAGTGGCAGGAAACCTGAAGAAGCCCATTTTCCTATAACCTTGGAAATGTTGGGGTTAGATTTTCTTCATTATCAGCAAGGATTTTTTCCTGTAGTTAACCCATTCCAGTCCTTCGAAAGCAGCATCTGTTCATTTTAGCACAAGAAAGAAGAAATCCATCTGTCAGCTGATGAAGTTCCTAGTCTGCAATATTTGCAGAGGTGGAATATTTTAAGGAAAGAAACACAAAGAGACTTGTTATGCTTAGAGTTCGTTGGCTTGAGTTACATTTTAAAATTCAGAGGACTGTAACACTTTAATAATAAAGAGTGAAATCACTTTGAGAGTGCATTATTTGTTTTAATGCTTGCACTTTAATGATATTTCACAGAACTTTGGAGGCCCTCATGTAATATAAACTTTTTGTGGACAGTTGCATTGTTAATTATTGTTCCAATGAGAGAGCTCTTAACGCTTTTTTCACTCCAAGGTACTTATATTTAAAACCTTAACATCTCTCCAGAAGTATTGCTTTAAAGTTCATTTCTTTCAGTTCATTGACTGCAAGACTAGGGTAAATATTTTCGTATTAAATTGGCACTGGTAGAGAGGAAAGGTCTCAGGGATTCATGACTGAAAGATGTGGCAACTGTCTGAGGAAAAGAGGCTTTATAGTGTAAGGCAGGTTAAACCTAACAGCCACAGCTTTGTTTATTGTTAATTTGAAAGGGAAAGAAAGGATCAAAATGAATCCTTGCAGTGTTACAGACAACACAACAATATATAGAACTACTTCACCATCAACTCATTCCTTGCCAGCATTACTGTTGGGTTAGAGCAGAGATCTCAGGTCAGAGGCTGTGATGCTGTTGACTCATATGTGTTTAATTCTATCAGTTTTGCCTCTAATGCTCTGATAATATTTTTTAAAAAATTGAGCATAAAGTGCTAAAAAGGCGTATTTGGAGTCTTTGTTCCCTTTGCTATGCATTCAAACAACATTATCAGTCAGACTTTGTTGGGTAGCCCCAGAGTATTTATTGGAGACATGGTGTTAGCAATGGCCCCTTTTAGCACTGTTACATCAGAGTGAATTACTGAGGGCTGTTCTCTTGGGGCAAGACTTTGAATATTAACTATGAGACTGTTGTTTATTATGCTCTTGATATTGTGGGGGATGATGCAGTTTCTATTAAGTGTCCCAGAGACTATGAATAAATTGTACCTGGACCTTCTCTAGTTGTATTGATTATAAACCCCTCACAATGTAGCACATCTGACCTAATATAGTCTGTATCAAGTCACATTTGGGATTCACAGCATCCAAAATGCTACAGGACTGTGGACAGCCTTCCCTCTAGGATGAAGAAGTATCTCTTAGACATGCAGAGGAACCAGCCTAACTCACTGTCTTCTTGAGAAGGGCTGTAATACTGCTGTCATCTCCTGAGGTGCTCTGCAGTGTGTCACCTACACTTCAGGAAGTAATTTCTCCCTGGCACAGATTAAGGTATTTCAGCATCAACAGTGAGCTTGCCAAATCTGTCAGTACCAAACCCAAGCAGCCTCACCTCTGCTTCTCAAGTCTTTCGGGTGTCACTGAGGGACCTGGTGTCTGCCCAGCCTGAAGCAGAGCTGTGTCCTCTGAAAGTCTGCACCAATTTCGGGAAAGCTGGCAGGACAGACAAGAGTTGGCATTAGAGTGGGTGTAATCAGGCAGAACTGGGTTTATCTGGACTTTAACTGGTCCATGTTGTTGTTTGTTACCTTGGACACCCAGCAGGCAACAGGGAGTTTCAAGTCAAACCTGGTCTTTTGGCTGTTCAATAGATTTTTCTGTTCTGTACAGTCTGATATCATAAGTTAACACACACAGCAATCACATTATTTTCATTGCCTCTCATTAGTGGCTGACAGAGGGGTTTCTTCTTTTTTACTGAAAGGTTTAGTGCATCTTCAGGTTACAATTCATAAATCCTGAGTTAAACAAAAGGCGGAGTTTGAGTTTTCACGTTTCATCAAGTATCTCATGTAAAAACAAAGTGGAATAGATCCACCTAATCCACACACATTGCCACTCTGTGGTTACCTGTCCATAATCCCATAAACTCAGATACATCTAATGAAATGTTTCCTTTGTCTGCAGTGCCCAGACTCAGCCTGCAAGCAGGACCTGCTGGCCTACCTGCAGCGCATTGCCCTGTACTGCCACCAGCTCAATATCTGCAGCAAAGTGAAGGCAGAAGTTCAGAACCTGGGAGGAGAACTTATTGTATCAGGGGTAAGCTGGGATTTGTATTTAGCCATTTACGTTTCCCATATAGCACTTGAAAGGGAGCATTTTTGATTGCAATAATGTACAAAACAGAAATCCACTGATTCATAAGCAAACTTTTTAAAAATGTTATCACCATTATACCAGGCCTTACAATAACTTGTATAGAGCAATTTGATTTTCCAATTACCCTTTGTTTATATTAACCTTGTAAAATCTTCATTTTTCCAAAAGAAAAGTAATTTTATAGCCTAAAAAGTCATTGCCAAGCTGTGAATATTATAATTATTTGGAGCTTTTGTATATTTGCTCATTATAAACCTTCTTTCTTTTGTTAGTACTGGTAATTTCCTTCCTCTGTGCAGAAGCCAGCTCTGTATGAAGTGCATATTGTTAAGATGGTGATGACTAATGGGATTCATTCACTCAGGTTCCAATGCACACTAGGTTTAGCAAAAAATTCTGGAAGGCCATCAAAATATTTTAAATTTTGATGCATGTGCTGTTTGCAAATACTGTTGGCAAGCACAATGATTATATGCTCTAATGCCCATCCAGTTATTTCAGTTATTTTCAATGAACACTACAAACTTCTTACACACAGTCTTTTTTAGAAATAAAGACAGGAATATGCAGCAGAAGTAATACTATAAACAATGAGTTTTCTATATTTTTAAACTATTTTTTCTTTCCTTCTCCTAGTGTTGGCCTCTGTGCCTCTGGGAGGGTATACTAGAACCAAGCAGTAGCAATTGCTGCTCTTCATGATTTTCTTTTTTTGTTCTTTACTCTACTATCCTCTATCTCAAATACAGGCTACAAGTATGTAAATGTATAATATACTTCACTCTCCTGAGTGTGTTTTCAAAACGATGGTGATTTGTGAGACCCCAGATGCTTGAAACAAATGTGATTTCAAATGTGATTTTGAAAAAGCACCCTTTCATTGTTTAAGCCCAATCAAGTACGAAGATTATTAGGACAACTAATTTGTGCCCTTCGTTCCATCCATAAGATTCCCCAGTGACATCACTGGCCTTCCTCAGACATTTCAGGAGTCAGATAAAGTGTTCTCAACTACATAACATTTTTATTTTTTTTTTGTAAAGCACCATAGAAGGTCTTAAACATTTGCCAGGCTTTCTTGGATCAAACATTCTGAAGTCATAAATACAATCCTAAAAGGAGCTGCTTAAAGGTTCCTGTATCTGTCCTGCAATTGGTCTTCACTTCTTGACGTATGTACGTATGTAATTTTAATACCTTGATCTTCCCACAGCAATGAAAAGATCCTCTTCCACTTTCCTGAAATTAATGGAATGATCTGTCCTTGTATTGCTGACAGCTATGCTGCAGAGTAATTGCTATGATCTTTTCTTACCTACTGCCATCTGGGTCCAGCTTTTCATACCCATTGAGTTGTCATATTCATCTCTCTATAACAATTACCCAAATCAGTGCTTCTACCAGCTTGGCTTTTGTGGTTGTGTGTGTTTCTTTTTCGAGTCTCTTTATTCAGTGTATGTGAATGCTGAATAAGCCATTGTGAATCTCGAGCATCTATTTGTTACTGGAACATCACCATCCGTCGTGAAATTATAAGTGGCCGAACTGCTTGACTTCATCATTTCCAGTCTGGCATTGTTAGCACCCACTGCTTACCAGGCTTCATCACCATTGTGTTTCTGTTTGCTTGGGGTTTGTACAGTCTGTGGCAGAGGCAGAACTAGCTTCAAATACAGAAATTATTTGGTTCTGTTCCAAAGCCTTGGTGGTACTGATGTACAGAAACTGTGAAGATTGCCCAGCTCACTTCTTCTGCTGGTGCTCTGAACAGGAGGTGATACAGAGTTGAACTCCTGTGCATCCCTTTTTGAGAGCATTATCTTGTGATCTGATACAACACAGTCAGTGCAGTGCTTTCCTGATAGTGTTCTCCATGCTGTTTATCTTCAAGGTGCTGGGTACTGTATGCTCCTTTGCTATCCAGAGATCTGGTATCCAAGTGCACATCTACATCTGCTTGTCTACTTGCTGCTTCTGCTTCCATCTTCTTCTTCATTTTCTCTTGGATAGCCAACTACAAATAAACAGTATTTTATTTATATTAAAATGAAATACCATTATTTGGCAACTTGCATACAGTACAATGCTAAAAGTGCTATAGAAATCCTGAATTCAAGCTTCCCAACCTATGACTATGGAAGTACGTTTTTGTGATTGCACTATATTTAAGTGTTTTGGTGTAAATATCAAGCACCAGAATGATTATTATAATATTGTAATTTGTTACTGTGTTTACAAAGAACCGCAATATCATTTAGATTGATCCAAAAGATGATTTATGATTCAGATCTCTTATAGGGAGTAGACTCTCTGTTTGAATTTTTTCATTATTAAGAATATTAATCAATATTTATAAATGAAATGAGTGTATTCATATGTATGCTGGAATCTATGTGTGGGCATATGCATATTTATATAAAAAGGAAAGAGACATAAAACCAATTAAAACCTAAAAGACAGATGAAAGCCACCCCACATTTCTTATAGTTTTGTTAGCAAAAAATATTTTGCAACAACAACAAAAATACTGTGTACATAACATAGAATGTGCTGTATATATATTTTGATGAAAGTTCCGTTACTTTTTTCTCCCACAAGACTCAGTAGTTCGGTGTGGTTGATCTCTGAAAATAAGCATAAAGCTGATCTTGTTTGCTTTTTCCTCTGTAGATTGGTATGATACTAGCATAGCATGTGAAGGGGTCCTTTTTGCCATCAGTGACTTTGCTGCAAATAGGAAAACAAATCAAAAAGTAAGAAAATGTCACAGTCCTGAAGTGTAAATTATTTCAGTAGAGAACCCACTGTTTCTTCCCTTTTCTGTTTCCCATTCCTTTCCCCCCAGACTGTTTTTTCTCCTTTAATCTTTCCCATCAGATCCCCTCCATGCAGATAGCAAAACTGTTTTTACCAGATAAGTAAGACCTGGCAGTTGGGAGTTAGGATACATCAGCTAATACCTCATTATATCAAAGAAGCAAAGCCAATTTAGACTGTCTGTTGACTTGGCTCTTTATGTTGCAAGGTGAGACTATTAATTTCTGATTCCAATTGAGTTTGGGAAAGTAAAAAAAAGGAAAAACTATGTGATACCTGTCCTTCAGTGAGGAGCCTTGTAAACCTCAAGAAGATTATAGGGAAGAAAGTAAGCAAAAATGGTGAAGAAGATATTAGATAAAACCAAAGGAATTAATATAAAAAATTGCAAGAGATTTAAAAATATTTCTAATTTTTGCAGATGATATCTTTGCTCCTAATAAAAGTCTCCTTGACCTTGTTCTATAAACTTATATATGTTTCTATCATTTTAAATTTGCTTATTCAATTTCCAGTTCCCCTCTAAGAGTAAACAACCTCCTTTAAGGAAAATACAGAATAAAAGCACTTTAAAATAATTTGCTTTGTCTTCTGCCTCAGTTTATTTAAAGTAATGCATATTTGCTTCATAATCAGTTGCATTGTTGTATTGGAATGAATCCTCTGAGGTGCTGAGCTGATGCTACTCCTAGTAAAGTAAATCCCATTTACATATACTTAGCTCTTGCTGATAGCCTTGCCTGTTTGTGGGAGCTACTTTTGTTCAATAGAGTTGCTTTTAATGATGATGTTTCTTATTTGGAAAATTCAGACTTCTAACTCTACGGCTGTTTTATTTTTCCTAGTATTCCTGTCTGCCTCTTGTTAGCAAGAGCATTACAATAGAACAAATCTACTCATTTCTTATTCTAGAATAAATATATTCTCTTTGCTGATGTTCAGCAACTCATCAGCTCATTCACCTACTACTCATTTAGGCTATGAGCTTGCATTTTTTAAAATTCTTGTTTGTGTAGGATTAGATTGAACAGTATCTAAGAAAACCCCTTATCTGAGGCAGCCCCTTATCATGTTCAGCTTTGATTTGGACCTCTAGAGATCTAATCCAGCTGTATTATCACAAAATTTGCCCAAAGAGTCTTAAACTTCTGAGCCAGACAGATATGCAATGTCACACCACATGCCTTTGAACACTGTCCAAAAATATTAAATCAATAGCCAAAGCACATCCCAAGCATATACTTTAGCTGGGTCCAGTTTCCAATAGTTTTCCAAGTCTCATTTACCTTAACAAAATAGGTACAACTGCCATACTCAGGGAAGGAGTCTTATAATCTGTTGAAGATACAAAACAGTTTAGTTATGATTGTGAGTTTATCAAGTTCTGTTTGGTGAATTTAACTGAGGACTTTGGTAATAAAAGGTAAAAGGGCTGGAGCAACCCCATTAATTCTGGATAGGACATTACAAAAATTGCTGTAATACCTGAACTGGGAAGGTGGATACATAAAATTGTATGTTTGTTCTTCATTAGTGATAAAAGTAAGGTAACCAGAAAGAGGTGGTCCTTATCAAAAATGACTGAACCTCATTATTTATCACAGAGTAACAGTGGGCATCCAGCAGTTATTTCAGGTGAGCTGGCAGTTTTCCTGTCAAGTCTGCCTATGGATCATACACCTAATAAAAAAAAATTATGTAAAGGTCTTACTTTTCTTTCATTTAAGGCTGAATCACTCTGAACTACCTTGTGCTGTAAAAGCAAGTTGGTTTATGTGTGGGCAGTGAAGTATCAAATTGCTGCTTATTACTTCTATAGACTCAAAGAAAAATCAGGTAATTTGAAGTTCACCTGTTATTAAAAGTGAGTAAGGCTGTCTTTCATTGAATCTGAATTAAGAGCCTGTACCTAAACAGTTACTTAAGAGCCAGTGATGGGGCATTTCATTTGCCTGCAACAGAAAGGCTTTCTGGGGTGTTTTCCTTTGTTTGCTTTGAAGGTGGCAATCAGAGAGAACCCTTGCACTTAAAATGAACTAAGTGTTGTTTTGGATTTTTGTAAATAGAGCAATTTAATTCCTCCTTAATCAGGGAAGAATTTAGCATTGTGTAAAAGAAAGTTTCCTGAAGGGAGAGTTGGTAAATTGACCAAACTGTTGGGTTCCTTTTTCTTCAAGATTCTCAGGAGTGCAAAAAGGTTACTGCTGTTACTTAGCTAGCATAAAAAAAATTTTGCTATTAATTTGCAATAGAAATGGAACAACTGGCCCACACATCCTCGTGTCTTAACTGTAGGAATGTGGATTTTACAAAGAACTCCATGGATAAGGAATTTGCTGGATGGTTGCACTCAGAGTTGTGGTCAGCGGCTCAATGTCCAAGTAGAGATGAGTGATGAGTGGTGTCCCTCAGGGATCAATATTGGGACTGGTGCTGTTTAATATCTTTGTCAGCATCATGGACTGTGGAATTGAGTGCCTTCTCAGCAAGTTTTGTGAGAACACCAAGCTGTGGGTGCAGGTGACACATAGGAGGGAAGGGATGCCATCGAGAGGGACCTTGACAGTCTGGAAAGATGGGCCTAAGCAAACTTCATGAAGTTCAACTCAGCCAAGAGCAAGGTCCTTCACCTGGATAGGGGCAATCCCAAGCACAGATACAGGCTGGGGGGAGAAGGAATTGAGAGGAGCCCCGAGGAGAACGAATTGTGGGCGTTGGTTGACAGGAAGTTCAACATGACCCAGCAATGGGGGCTGCCAGCCCAGAAAGCCAGACGTGCCCTGGGCTGCATCAACAGAAGAGTGACTGACAGGCCAAGGGAGGAGATTCTCCCACTCCACTCTGCTCTTGCAAGATCCCACCTGGAGGGCTGTATCCAGTGCTGGGGCTCCCAGTATGGAGCTGCTGGAGAAAGTTCAAATGAGACCATGGAGATGCTCTGAAGGCTGGAGCCCGTCTGCTCTGGAGACAGGCTGGGAGAGCTGGGTGTTCAGCCTAGAGAAGAGAAGGCTTAGAGCCCTTTTCAGTGCCTAAAGAGAGCTGGAGAGGGACTTTGGACAAGGGCCTGGGGGAAAAGGGGGAATAACTTCAAAGTGACAAAGGGCAGGGTGAGATTGGATATTAGGAAGAAATTCTTGAGTGTGCAAGTGATGATGCCCCAGCATAGGTTGCCCAGAGAAACTGTGAATGGCCCATTCCTGGCAGTGTTCAAGGCTGAGTTGGACAGGGCTTAGAGCAACCTGGACTAGTGGAAGGTATAGAGGTTGGAATGAGATGATGTTTAGGGTCTCTTCCAACCCAGTCCATTCTGTGATTCTCTCAAGTATGCTCACAGAAACAGTCAGACAAACCATGAGTTGTGGATATTTATGGGCTGGGCTGCTTTGACTGGCAAGCTGTCAGTGTTTGCAGTAGGAAACACCTGAGCTAAGACCTAGCTGAACTTAATGATCAAAAGATACCACGAATAGAAATGTTTTCTTTTGTCTCCCAGTGGTTCAATGTACTTGGAGCTATAGGGTAGGAGAGTTATTCCTAAATGATTTCTGTGTTCATGTTTGTTGGACAGTGGATGCTCAAAGAGTTATGCACCACAAAGGAGAGATATTGTCCTATATCTAAGCTTACATCGTTGCAAGACTAACATTTGGGGTACGGTAGTACATGACAAGTGGATATATTCAAATTGATAAAGGAAAGTGAAAGATGGACCCAAGGACCCTATAGAAAATTACTAAATTACATAAGAGTGTAATTTGACTCTTGTGATTTTCTTCTTTTAATTTAGCCTTTTTTTTTTTTTTAAGTTGCTCATCCTGTTTACCCTCTGTTTTAATCTGCAAAATTGTAGTGAGAATTTAGAATGGCTAATGAGAGTTTGCAAATATGAACAGTGTATGGTGTGTGTCAGTCTGTGAAGATCATGTATGATGGAACTCATGGAAAGATATTTTTTTTGGATGTCGTTGGTGAAAAGAAGTTCTATTTTGAAACTTGAAATGAAAGCAGTGGGTAAAGGACAGGTAATAATAAGGAAGTAAGCCAAAGGAATGTGAGATATGAAATGGTCAGAGGAAGAAAAGCCAAACCAAAAGCAAGATAGGAATATAAAACCATTATGATGAATATGAATTTCAGTGTAGGGAAAGGACTGAGATAAAGTTGGGACCATAAAGTTGGTTGAACTCCACAATAATCTCTATTCTTCTAGTAGAACAAGAAGGGAGAGAAGATAAAAGCTTAGGGTCTTTATTTTGGCACTGTGAAATAACCGATTCCAGGAGAGAATGGCTGGGGCTGGGTGGGAAGAGACCTTGATCTATACTGTATATTAAACTAGCTCGTCTCACCTGCTTTGGAAGGAATTAAAAGGAATGAAAAATACAGGGAGATGTTTCAGCTGAGCAATTTGGGATGGAGAGATACTTAAGTAACCTCTGCATACATGTCTAAGTGCATGCTGCAATATTGATACTCAAGAGGGTGAAATAAAGCCATGGGAAGTGTACTGTGTTCCAAAATACATGGCTGTATGAAGCATGGGATACTTACACATGCTCTGATAAACCTTGATCTGGAACAACTTTGTTTGAGGTTTTCCATTTGTGACTAATACAAGAGTCTCCAGCCCCTGTTGGCACAGGATGTCCCTCAATACATTGTCCAAGGAAGGGACTACCTGATGTGATAACATAAAAAATTTATCATCCTGACACTGAGTCAATTTACTACTCCTAGAGGATAAAGGCACCAGTGAGTTATGCAGGTTAATCAAAATGAGTGCTGATAAAATCCCTCATGGTCATATATTCATTATATATGATGTATTTTGTGGAAGCACTGTCTTAAGGCTTTCTGAAAGTTAAAAAAGGGAAGAATTCCTAATTGTCCTATGAAACATCTCAAAGATGAAGAGAAAAAAAACCCACAGAAATGAAAGCCATTTGCAATACCTCTTCCAAATATTTGACAATAATAAAGATTTAGTTCATTATATGTAATTCCCTATTGTTTCCCAGTAAAGGTAGTATGGATCAGGAGCCCAGAGAGTTTATGCAATTGTCATCCTTGAAGGGATTCAAGCATCAAGTAGACAGTGCAGCAGATGAGCAGGTCTAATGTTGGTAATCAACTCATTCCAAGTCAGAAGTTTACAAGAGTCTTCCTAAGGTGTCTTTAAAGTGATATTTGTACAGTGTTTTGATTCAGCCAAGGCAAAGATTTTTCTGTCAGTGAGTTCACAGGTTTTTGCCTTTTTAACTGTTGCTGGATTGGGAAATAGTATATATCCTGAACTTTGGGCATCTGGGGGATCATAACTATGATCCACATAAAAATAACACAGAAGCCTTTAGAAAGGTTAATTTATTTTTATTAGTTTGTGGCTGTTTCTGCAAAGCAGCTGAGTGAAGGTAGATTGGTGGCAGGCAGAGTTTACTCTATATAAGGAGAAGTAGATGAATGAAGCTTAAGACATTACTGAGAAATTCAACAATAAAATATTTTTTGTGCAATAATCTCAGTGCTTTTGAAGCTCTAATGTTTTGACATAAGGCTATTTTGAGGACTAAGAAAATATCTCATTGTATATAAATGCTTATGTAAACACACATACACATAAATATGAAACTATATATCCTGCATAAATGGAAAGATGTTATCTGTAATTTAATTTGCAAAGCCAAATCACACTGCACTTGTCTTCATTAGAATATATTCATGGAGACAAGAAGCACCCACACCATCTATATGTCTGCATTCAATAAGTTAAAATTTAGACAGGTCAGACTTTTATCCTTATTAAGAAGCATTTTGGCTACAGGGAACATACTCTAGTGCTTTAT
This sequence comes from Calyptomena viridis, assembly GCA_013390005.1. Taxonomy (NCBI): domain Eukaryota; kingdom Metazoa; phylum Chordata; class Aves; order Passeriformes; family Eurylaimidae; genus Calyptomena; species Calyptomena viridis. Next base: position 178,585 of record WEIV01029909.1, on the reverse strand, counting down.
CAGGTGACAGATATTCATGAATTTCTGAATCTTACATTTATTGAACTTGCTCATTAAAAGAGCTTTCTGCAAAGTAAAGCATTTCTGATACTAAATAATATTAATCCATTAATTTCCATGAGACCAAAGCAAAGTGTTACAGATCCAAGGCTAAGGCTTGCAACAAATATGATCATAGAAAAAGATTAGAGAATTGAAGGAAGTACTATTGTATGTGCTTCATTACATACTGCATTTGCTTTAAAAATAGTAACCACTCAAAAATTCAAAGCTTACCTGCTACAGTGGCTTCAGTTGAGCTTGTTTTCCTGTTCCAGGCCATGCTGAATGAGTTGGGAAGAAATGGGAATATTATGGCTTTCTGATACACAAATTGCACCAGCCCTGCAGTAATTGGCAAGGCTCAAAGGCCGTTCTAACACACCCTAAGATATGGTCCTAAAGGATTATTCCTATACAAATTACTATAAAGAAAGAGAGGACTTCAGTGCTATCTCATGCTCACTTCTTTTCCTGTCTTACTGCCTTTAAAAGAGGTGGTTTGGGACCAAGCATCACCGTTTTGTATTAAATTCCTTTGCCCTGGGGCATTCTCAGTTTGCCTCCCAAATGCAAAGCGTAGATTTACTAATAGATACATCCTGAGGCTTTTGATAAAAATTAGGTTTGTTTCTTGCAAATGGATTTATGGAGATCTGAATTTACAGAATAACAGATATAACTCACAATAGGAGATTTTTGGATTGTGTTTCTTATACAGAAGGACATCTTGTAGCTCATGCAATTATTTAACTCCTTGAGTTGGCTATTGGTGAGATTAAATTTCACTTTTAGAAGTACTATCAGGTGGTGCTTTTGCAGATATTAAAAGCATAACAACTTCAGTTCAGACTCATCAGGTCCTTTGACTTTAGTTATATTTCTTGACGACCTGAGTTGCAGATGAGTAACACAGATATAGAAACACTCACAGACAAGAAGACATATCTGCAAAACATCAACAGGTTTTCCCAGCCTGAGCCAAGTCAACTACAAATGCTGAACAGCTTTTAATAAAGTCCAAAACAAGGATGTGTTTCCACTAAATGTGGGAGGTCATAATAGCCTTTAGGAAGAGAACAAGGTGAGGGAGGAAGGTTAAAAGTTACCTTCCGTCTTTAACCTGTGAAATATTTTCTTGCACACTTGGGACATATTATTATTGCAATTGTTATTTGTGTGCCTCATAGAAGCAAAGGAAGAATATTTCTGTTATCACATCAGTAATCTTACATAGAGGAGTTACAGCTTTACTCAGTGTCAGGTTGGATGCTACATATTTCATCATTCCTTAACTGTGACAGATAATGTACAAAAAGGATTTTTCCACTTATCCATCAGGCTGACCCACTACAGCAACTGGACATCTTTGGGTCAGAGGTATGTCTTGTTTCAATTTCTTGAAATACATCCATTTTTACCTTCTGGGTAATACCAGTCTCTGTAATGCTTCTGCATGGTTGGTGCTCCTCAGATTTTCAGAGTCTTGCTGTACTCAAACTTTACAGACAGGAGCCACTGGTACCTGTGTGGTGCCTGCCCTTTCCATCATTTGTTCATCTTTTTAGGCAAGAAAGAAAGCACACGGGGATGTTTTTCCAACAGGCCTTTGAGGTCAGACTGAACTTATTTTAAGTTGATTTCTAGTGCCTGGATGCAAATGATTAAATCACTTACTTGATCTGCATTCACATAGCTTTCTTATACTGTTAGGCTTAACTTAAATATTTGATATAAAGTCTCCATTTACTGTCTCTTTGCATTTCAATGCGTTCATTTAATTAATCTTAGTTGTATTCCTTGGAACATTTGGAAGATTTCTATCCTTTATTGAATGTATGTACATTTTCAGAATATTTCCATGAGGTCTATTCTTTCCCTGCCTTTATTCAGTAATGTGTTCTAATAGGTGTTCTAGTAATGTTCTAGTGTATGTTCACAACTCAGTCTTAACTTTGCTCTTCCCTTAATTTTCTCTTTATAAACTACAGATGTCATGCTAAGAAGGTCAGAGCAAGATTTCAGATTTAAGCAGGGCTAGCCCCAAAATACCATCTGGGGTATTATCTGTTACCTAATCTGAACTGTTTACATCCCATTATCATGATGGAACCTTCCATATTTCTCCATATCTCTTGTCTTGTTACTGAGAATATCCTTGGCCATACTCAGTCTTCTGGGATTTAATTGTGCTACTTCTGTATGTTTCTATTCCAATAAAAACCAATTTAACTCTTCATCTCTCTTAACTCTCTCTTTAGGAGATCTTAGAACTGCAATTACAAGTGTAATATTTCTCATATTTAAGGTGATACCCTCTGAACATCCTTCTCTTTATCAGAATGAGCAACATTGCTTAGGCTTTCCTAAATTCTGGTGGTCACAGGAGTTCAAATATATTCCTACTTTATTTGGCAAAAACAACTGTGGTGCAGTAGTCAAGCCATAGGTTACCTAAGTTACAAATTGCCTGAATGCTACTCGGTATTTTTTACCATAAAAGCCTATAAAAATTCGATTTTTCTTTTCTCTTTAGGAGGCCATTAGGCATTAATATCAATGAGTTGATGCAATACAGGGTACCGGAGGTGGTTTTCCTCCTCTCTCTCTTCACACATGCAAATAGCTAATATTCAAGATGATGTAAGGAGAAATCAGACAGATGTCAATTATGAACAGCACTGTCATCACTTAGCATTACTCAGCTGCAGCCTAGATTTGCATTGTGTTCCTGGAGTTGCACATCATCTCTAACAGTCACAGTAACTCTTCATTTTCTCAACTGGGTGCCCATTTGTTGATTTTCTTAAATCCACAAATGCACTGGTTTAAAGTAGCATCTGCAGATACTGCAGGATTAACATTATGATAAAAGTTTTGAAGGGTAACAAGAAAAACATTTGCCTTTTCTTGTTGGGGAAGTGATTGGTACTAGATAGGAGTCACACACTTTCTTTTTTCAGTAGAAGGAAAGGAGAGAAAAACAACACACAGACAGAGCAGGGAATACACATTAATCATTACTGAGACAGAAAAACTAATTGTGATTAGATTACAATTCACACGATCCTTGTAGCATCAAAAAGCCTAAGGGAAAATATCAATATTAGCTCTGTGTACTTATAATACATACTTTTAAAAAGAGATTTAGGGAGCATCCATTTTTACTCTTCAAAAAGCAGGATCTTATGTTAGCACTCTGTACTAGCACTGAATAGTCCCCCATTCTTTAAGCAGTTTTATTAAATAGAGTCAGGTTTAGCAGCATACACTGCTTTTTTCAATTTTAGTATATAGCTAGGTTATCAAGAAAATCCCAGTGGATAATTTGAGCAATTATGTTTACTCTCAAACCTGCTTTTCCAGAATTTGGGTGATAAAAATTTCATTTATAATAAATTAAATTTAATTTATAATAAATTAAAATAAATATCCCATTTTAAGCCCTCCAGTTTCAGTTCTTGGATTGTTGTTTGGAAAAAAAAAAAAGTGTTCCAGCCTGTAAGGTTGTCATTGTCTAAAAATGTGCATCTTTAAAAACATCACCTCCTTGCAATTTTGTTGATATTTTCCGCAACTTTAAAGTGTGCTCTGTAAATAAATGTATGCCCAGAATTTTTATACTTCCCTCACTTGTTCTTTCAGCACAGTTTGTCAGTTCTCATTTTCAGTGCAAGAAAACCATAATTCCTTCCTGACCTCCTTCACATAGTGGTGTAGGTGGTCAACCCTCTGGCTTACTCTACTCAAAGGTCATTCCAGAGGTCTGGATTGGGGTACACAAGTGTAATTCCAACTGTATTCACTGGAATTTCAGCTGTGTCCATGTTTTTGTGCAGTTTGGCTGTACAAAACCACAAGTAAAATAGTGTCACTTGGAAGCCTCGGAACCAAACTCGTGCCTGCTCTGATGTCAATCAGCACGTAATGGGGATAGAGCTTTCTGTCCTCTCTGTTTTACATCAAGAGATGACAAAAATTATCCCTTTTCCTACCCAGCAAGCCCTGCAGGGCTTTGCAGCCTTAACCTGTGCTGTGGGAACAAGTGAGAGGAACAGCAGACAGCGGGTCACTCATCGTGGAAGAGTCCCTGTCTCCTTGGCCAAGCGTAGCTCCTTCAGCACACGCTTCCCTCTCTGCTCACCTCTACACTACGGCACAGTATTTCTCTTGCTCTCTCTCTCACTATCTCTTTTCTGTATCTCTCGGAAATCAGACTGGAGTTCAGAGCACTTTCACTACCTTTTATGAGGTAGAGTGTGATGTCATAGATGGGGGCAGGGCTAGTCAACTTTCCACCCACCCACCCACCTGTGCTGAGGGAGCTACGCTTGAGACTGGAAGCGGTGACTCCTCAACGGTGAGTAACCTCCTGTCTCATCTATGTCTTTATAGGTCTGGGGGTGGAGGGAGAAGACATGGCAATGGGGGATTTTTTGGATAGCTTCGCTTTTTTTAATTAACCATAGGACTCACAGAATTAATTGCATGTGTTTTCTTAGTCACCTGTGAAAAAGCATTTTCTTCCTGCCCTGGTGCCCCAGAATTTACATTATCTGCAAAGCAATGATCACGTTTCTCTGCAGAGACAGTCCATTTACTGATGGTTAAACTGCTCCTTCAATGTTTAACTTGCCTTGTGAAAAGGCAGGCCCTGGTCCCCTGGAACTCAATTGCTAAACTTCCATTAATTTAATTACAGTATTTAATTACAGTGCTAAGCCATAATTTTTCTAAAGTTCTTTATGATTAAAGAGAGATGGTGTTATTTATATATTTAACTATATAACTAACTGTGGATAATGGCTGTTGATACGGGACAGGATTTTTTTTTCCCCTTATATTCTCTGTTACTCTTTTTATTTACTTTATCCAGAATATTTAATGAAGCTGTGTACTGACAATAGGTCAATTCTAAGACCTATGTTTTAGATAAAATAAAATTCAAAGGTAAATTGTGGAAGACTTAAAATTACGCAGAAAATCCCCAGGAGATGTAAAACTGAGATTTAACCTTTGGAATTATAAATCAAATCATTTGATTATTTTTTTTCTGTGATAAGAACTTGAGATGGGCAGGGATGCTGCTAACTGAATTTCTTGATGTTTTTCTTGTGTCACTGCCTAAATGTTACTATTTTCCTTTAAAGCATTGTCATGTTACTTATTTCCCTTGGCCCCAAGTATTGGTGCTTCACTGTTTTAATATCCCTCAGCATTTTAAAAAAAGACAAGATGGACTATGAAGATCTTCCTTTCTTGTTCTGCCTCTTGGGTACCTATTAAAGCTGTCAAGATGTCAGAGCTCTCATACTAAAGGGCAGAAGAAGGATCATACGAAGATTTTGGCCCCTGGGGGTACTGCCAGTCTTGCTGTTCTTGTTCATTTAAAGCTCTTTACCAGCTTCGTGTGGGGCCGTGTCATATCTCAGGGAGAGGCACTAAAAGGCAGCAACACGTACTCAATAAATCAAACACTAAGAGAGGCAATCACAGCCTTTTCAGCAGAGGTGGTCCATAGTCTGATTGATGAAGTACTTCTATTTTCAGGTGACTGGGTGGCTTTGAGCAATTGGGTAAGGATGCAGACCATTCCATCTTCTGGTCAGTGACACATATTGGGGATTGGTGCATGGTGATGGATAGATATTCCTCCCTGATGACTCAGGGTTGTTCTTTGTATCAATGCATAGAAGATCTGAATGAAATTCTGGGAGGGTGAGAGTCTTGTTTACAAAGCTATCAACTAAAACTTTCACTAATGATTGTTTCCCTTCCTGTCAGAGAGAAAAATAAGAACAAAGAATATAAAAATGTCTCCCTGACAGGTGGTAGCTTTTCTAGCTTTGAATAATGTGCATAAGGAGTTTTATTACTGTTTATTCCTTTAATGAACCAAACGCTAAAATCTCCAAATCTTCCTTTTCAAAGCCACGAACTTGTCTAGCAAATTTAGTTTCCCCAGCAAACTTTAATCTTTTCAGTAGAAAAGGAAAAGCAGGTTAGTCAATCTCTAATGTTTCACTGGGAAAATTTTATGGGAACTGCTGCTCTTAAAGATGATTAGAAGTTTGTTCTTTTCAGAGGCAAATGCTTGGAGGTAAAATTTAATTTAGATCCTAAGTACATCCTTTGCTGATGAGTTTTATCAAATTGTCTTAGCACATAATTATTCTTGCATAATGCAGGAGACTTTAATTTTTGCACAGAATTGATAAAACATTAGGACCGACTGTACTGTGCCCTAATCTCACTTCAATGCTACAAAAGCATTTTGGTGGCCTAGAGAGGGAAACTCTTTTTAAGAGTGGTGTAAGGATTGGGAAGAGGAAATCAGAATTGGTGTCGTTGAATAATTATGATGAACTAGAGATAGTGATCAGCGCTGAGGGGATATTGTGGAACAGAGATGTCAGTGGATTACTTTAAATCCAGCAAAATTTGCACTCCAAATTTATCTTGTAAAATGAGCAAATTAGCAGTTGGCTGACTTCTGTATAGTGGGGAGTTTGTAGAGGGAATGATTTCAAAATTACATAAACTGTTGCAATAATTAACCTGGAATCTGTCTGTGCCAATTCTAATAACAAATTTTTGTCCATGTAACCCCAGGATGTGAGTTTGCCTGAGTAACTTAAGACTGGAATAATAAATAGTCTGATTTTACATTTGCTGAGCTAATTCCCTTGTTTAATTATTTTACTGGCAGCTATGATTAAAAAAATATTAAAATGTCTGAAGTCCACAGAATTGTACATTTTACAACTTATGCTGAAATGTGTATGCAGTCAATCGTGTTTTTTGTTTAATATTATTTACATGTACATAAATTAAAATATTACAGGGCCTAGACTTCAGCTGACTTTATTTACTGTTTAACATGAAAACTTTTAAAACAAATATTTGAGCAACTTTTGCCAATATATGCTAATTTAAGTAGTTAAATCTTCATAAGTTGTTAGCAAACAGAAAGTTACTTTGTGATATGGTGTTCTTAAAATATTTATTGTTTATTAATTGCCAGCATATTGTGTATAACTGTCTCAAAACAAAACCAGTATATTTATACCTACATATTTAAAGAAGTTAGTTCTTAAATGACAGATTTGTTCCTCAGTCATACTGGCAAAGGATGAGCAGTAGTTTAGTGATGTAAGACTAGTTAATCTGATTTAAGATAGTTATTTTGATGTAAGATAGGGATCAAACATTTTTCCAGTAGGATTAAGGTGTCTATGTAAAATTTTCAAATTTTCTCTATTTGCCAGGCTGATTTCTCTTACAAATGGAATTAAAACTTCGTGGGTTGGTTCTTACCTTCTTTTTCTATATGAGAAGTGAGGGAGAGCTGTGAAATGCTCCATCTGTTCCTAAACCATGTCAGCTGGCAGAGAGATGCTTTTCACCCTGCCCTCTCCTGCAGTTCTAGGCTGGTATAACACCATTTACTCACAGTGAATTGCTGTGGAGTTTGTCTTGTTTGAGCAAAAGGAGTCACCATGATAGTGCCCAGCGTTTTAGAGGACTCTTCATTTTGGTTTGAATTGCAGTCCTTTCAAACTTTGACCTCAGCTCATTTGAATTGTCAACAAAAAGGCTCAAGAGCACTTGAGGTGAGTAGAGTGGGAGAGGAAACCAGGGCTGCCTTAACACCCTGGACTTCCTGATGCTGGGGCAGTTTCACCTCAAAGATGTTAAACATGATCCTGTTCAGTCATAATCCTTTGGATTTTTATCAGTCCCATCTGAGTGTCTCGAAGGAAACATATGGTGTACCCTCATAGAACTGGAAACAAAAGTAAATATTTTCATTATTTCCTTCCTGCCAATAATACAGAGCTCAAGGCAGAAAAGATCTGTAGAATTAGGAGAAGTTTCAAATTCTACATCCTCCCTCAAGACTCAGCTAATTTTCAATAACAGCGTTTCTCTGTCTTCAATTCTCTACTTTAGTTTCCACTCTGATGGCCAAATAAAAATAAAATAAAATGCAAACAAAACAGAACAAAACAGGTGAAAGACTTCACCCTAGTTAAGTATGGTTTGAAAAGATGGAAAGAAATCTTGCAGTAACAGTGGGAGGTTACTACACTCAAGGTGTGCAAAAGATCAGAGTAGGTCTATGGTGTAATGAAAACTGATTATTTTATTATTCAGAAATACTTTAATTGAATTATGAAGAGGTTTTTACTGTCATCTCCATTCCTATGTGGAGAGTGATTCATCCAGTCAAGTGTAAATATCTTCATCTGAGATGTTTGCTCCGAGATTCCTTTATGTGGAACTCAAAAGCCATCTCTAGAGGGCAGATATTCTTGTTTCAGGTAGGCACTGACAACTGCTTAGAATAGAAATAGCTTAAAAAATATACCGAAACTTTAGCAGGTGAATTAAACCATGTACAGATTTAGAGATTTCAGCTTTGGGCCTCTTTTGAGGGTATATATTCATATGTAAGGGATGTCAACTGTCTGTGAACTGAGCTGCTGCCTAATTTTTTCTGAACAGAAATACTTAAATTGTTTATTAAGGAGCATTTACCTATATAAAGTGCCTGTCTCAATTCTCTAATCTCACTAGTTCCTGGAGGTTGGGGAGATTTATGTGTTCTGTAGTTTGTGGGTTTTGCCCATTTGACACTATTGAGGAACAAAAGAGAAGAATTAAGAACAATCTTAAAAACATTCATTAGGTTTTTTGAATTCTTGGACTACTGGGTCAAATCCAAAGAACTTTTTTTCTTGCAGTTGTCAAGCATTTCTGTCCAGATTCCCTGTACTGTCTTTAGGGTTCTAATGCAATTTAGGATCACTAAAAATAATTTAAAAGGTGAGGTGGTCTGGCCCATCTCCACAGAAGATGAACCTGTGAAAGACCTCAAGTCCTCCTTTGTTCCTGGTCTTCTCCAAGCCCAAAGGGAGTCTGGAATCCTTAGATCCAGCACCTGGAATTAGGTAGGATGAATGCAGGATAAGACTCTGAAAACTTTGCCTATGTCACTGAACACATCAAATCAATGGTTTTATGAGCAGCCCTGTTTTTTCTGCCTTGATTCCCAGAGAATTTGCTCATTTGGAGACATCTGAGAAAATTCTTCTGGGGTTCTAGTGACACCAGCCATGAAAATTCTTGGGTAGTGACTAATATTTAAAGACATTCATTTGGAATTTTTCTGATGTGAACTAAGTACAGTCAAGTCTAAAGATAATCATGGCTAATGTACAATATTTAAGTAGTAACTTTATAAGAAAAGAGCCACTCCAAATGCTTTTTTCATTTCACCATTCATCAAAATAACAGCTGAGTTTATACCTTCGTCTCCTTTACATAAATTCTGGATTAAAGTGAAGATTTGGAGATGTGGTTGAATTAATTTAGTTTTGTGTAGGGATGATTGTCCTGAGGTGAAAAGCATAGAAACCATTTGGATTATTTGAATCATTGAGGCTACAAATACTTCTGCATTTGTTGTTTAGGGAAAATGCTATTTAAGTACTGAATTGCAAAAGAAAACAGAGTCCAGATAAAATAAGGAATCCCTACCACAAGTATTTTCAGAAGAGAATAGTACAAGACTTAACCAACTTCAGTTAGCTATTAAAAATTTGTCAAAAATTGATGATATTTCTTCCTCCTCTTCTACAATTACTCAGTTTTTTCCCTTAGGGTAAGACACACAGTCTTGTAGCAGTGAAAATGAGATCCCCAACATCATCCACACATCTGCCTTAGATACATTTTCATGTATTCAGAAGAGAAGGGAGCTAAGCTAAGGGGAGATGTTGTTTACAGCTATCTAAGAGGAGGACCTAGAAGAACCAGATCCAGGAGTGCATAATCATAGGGCCAGGAAAAGAGGCAACAAACAAGTTTTAACATGGGAAATACCAATTAAATATAAGGCCAAAAGTTTTAACTCGAGGGCAGTGAAATTCAAGTGCAGGGTGAAGGTCTCTAGTCCTGAAATGTGGGAGACTATCCATCCTTGGACATGCTCTGAATTTGAGCAAAATCCAGAATAACCTCCTTTATTTCATGTTTTGAACAGGGCACTGAACTAGATGACCTCAAAAGGTTCTTTTCATCCTAAATGAATATTTGCATAATAAAACATGAGTAATAAAAATGAGCTTTTAGAATTCAGAGCAAGATTTTACTCATTGCAATTTGTTCTCAATTTGCTGTCATCTTTGCTTGTTCTTCCCTCATGAGCTGCAACAGCCTTTACAAATGTTTCTGTGTTGTTCTGGTTTCATTTGATTGCAGTAATTCCAGTAATTCTTACCTGGTTTGATGGGTTTTAATGACATTTAGTGTAAGGGTAAAAATGCAATGAACAAATGCATTTACAAATTGTATATTCAGTAATTGAACAGGGAAAATAATTCCTTCTGGAAAGGAACACATAATGCTTATTGCATGTTATTTAACCATTGATTGAGTTGGTCAAACAAATAGAACAGTTAGTTGTGAACAATTTATTTGGTATAAAATTACAGAATTTCCATTACAAATTTTTTACTGTGTATTACTAAGCTGGCTCAGTCAGTACTGGGCCTTTTCTAAAAAGCTGAAATGAGGGTCTGTCTTGAAGCCTATTGTGGGGATTTGATTTAGGTTTTTTATTTCATTGTGTACTTCCATAAAGTCCTCAAAAGTGCTCAGGGAATTAAACAGAGAAAAGAATGTTTTTACTGGTTGAGTTGAGCAACAGTGAAAGGACCCTCAACTCCAAGGAAGTAAAGCCTTTTAGCACCTCAGAAGTGATCAGTATCTTGAATAACCAAACCCTTTATCTGCTTCTACAAGACATAAAATATAAATTAATAACAGTGAGCAAATGTTAGGAAGCAAGGAACAGTTCTGATACTATCTTCTATTCCACAGGGGATTTTATTTTATCCATTCTGGTCAGTATTAATGCATTGTTTCCAAGCCCTTTCCTGAGAAAAGCCAACCTGGAGAGCAGCCATCCTCAAAGTGTCTGTGCTGACCTGGGCCAGCATAACTTTAGAGATGAAAAGGCAGCTGGAGGAGCAGATTTGCCTCAAAAAGGGGCAGATCCTCAGGGTTGAAGACGTGGAGATAGTTTACACAGAGATACCACCCTGACACTTGTACAAATTAAAAAAGAATTTGGGAAAATAGCACATTTCTTGGCATTGCAATCTGAAATCCTGCTTATGCTTCTTTTGTTTTTGTTTCCATTGTGACAGAATCAGGAGGAATAGCAGGAGATAAACTCTTGTGTAAAGCATGTAGTGTAAATGTGCCTTATTGATTTTTTTTGTATCCAAAGTATCCTTCATTTTATCACTGAGCAAAATTTCCAGCCAACCAGACATGATTTGAACTCCTTTCAGGTAAGACTGTGAGAAAGACGTGGTTTTTCATGTTATTATGCCTGTTCTCTAGATAAGGAACAAAAGATTTGCTTCTAAAACTCAGTTTGAAAGAGCACTGGATTATTTTGTGCTTCTAAAATTTATTACTAGTTTTTCATGTCAAACAAGTCAGAACTCAAGTCAGGAGAAGGATCAGTAGCACAGACTGCTTAGATATCCTAGATTTCCTTTTTCTTCAGATTTAACTGCATTTGGATGTGAAAACGGAACTTTGTGCTGAGATGCTTTTGACAGAGCCCTGTCTGCACTTTTCTTTCTGTGGCCTCGGGTTCAGACAATGTTGTATCTTGTGTAGACTTCTGGTATGTGAATCCTTGTGTAAATTGGTGTAAATTGCTTTTTTATTGGGCCTGGTACCGAACTTTGACAGACTTGCTGCTCTTAATTTTCTTCAGTAAGCCTCCTGGCCATAGCAAAAATTTTAGCTCTACTTTGGGTTTGCCTCTCCTGCCAAACAGAGTTTGGGCTTCATCTTTGTTGGAGCCATTTTATCTTCTTGAATATTAGATGGGGGTTTCTTTACATCAGTCATATAAAATTCTGGTTCCTGTTAATATCCAAGAATTTGGATCAAACCATTCCATGGGGTTTCAAAGTTGTAAATATGGTTGTGCTAATTTTGCTTTGGTGTTGGAACTGTCATGGCCCTTAGATAATGATTTTTTTCCATGATATTCCATTGTAGACATTATCCTCCAGACATTAGTTCTCTGCAGAATGAGGCAAATTTGGAAGAAAAAACCCTTGAGACATCCTGGCAGAAGACTCATTCCCGTGGTTCTCAGTTGTAGGTTGATGTAGAAAGTGTTTCTTCCTCTAATTCAAGCTTAGCAAAGAAAATATGTAGGAAATATGCCAGAACCATAGTTCTGGCAAACTTGTGGGGTGAAATCCTGTTCCCATCTACAAAACTTCATTGACTGAGGATTTCTTCCTTGTCCTGTAGAATTGTTCCAGATGTTTTGGCATTCAGACTGATATCAAATATCCTAATTTAGTAACAGACTCTGAAAGCTTTGAGACAGTGTTGTAGCATGAAAAATACTGATAAAAGAACTGAATTTAAAAAATTCAATATTTTTTAACAATTTATATGATTCCTTGTCCTTACAATGTTTCTGATGAACTGTACTGCTTTGGCATCTCTTTTTTCCTGTGAAATGGCAGATAATGAGTAGAAAAAGTGAAAATAACTGGTTCTGAGAGATTTTTTATTATTGGTCAATATATTTTCCCTCACTAAATTCTGAAAGGAATACAACAAGATGTTAATTAAATATTTAGATACGGAGGAAAAAACCTACATTATATTTTGTATGTACAAGAAAAACTGTAATTTTTCCTTTGTAGCAGTAATATTGGAGAAATAATTAATTGATTGTAAATACATTTAATGAACACAAAAAAATAATACTTACCAAAAATTTGGAAAATATTTTTTTCACCTTTGGGACCTGCCAGGCTGGAGACAAGTCAGTAATCATTATATATCACAAAAAGAATTAGGCAACATTCACTTTTAGGTGTTTCTAATTATATTTTTACCATTTCAATCCTTCAAATATGAACTTTCATATTGAGTGTTCTTCTCAAAGAAAATGAATTGGGATGTCATTTTGTCTTATATCTATCTTGTTTTAAAATAACATGGAATAACCAAAGCAACTGTAGAAATCCCTCTCTGTTATGTCCATTTATTTTTTATTGGGAATGTCAGTATTGGGAATATTTTTATGTGCTTCTACTTTTTGCAAATTTGGCATGAAGCAGTTGATAATGTGTTTGAAAATGACAATAGTCCAGAGAAGACAGTGCATAGTTCTCACTACACTCCTGTGCCTTCTGTTGTCCTTTTGGGAGATGGGAGCCTTTGTTAAATACAACCAGATGTTCCTTCTAATCCCTTGAGTTCCTCACCTGTAATTGAAAAAATGCAGATGAGGGTGGTTTTTCAGTGGATTGGCCACTTATAAAACACAACTATCCCCAGAATGAATTAAATATTCATCATCTCTAAAGGAGTAAGTTAATTGCAGTCAAATGTGAAAATAAATAGCTAAGGAAGGACAAGTGTAATATTATTTTCTCTGTGTGGCTACAGATCCATTTTTAACACTGTTGACCACATGACATTCCAAATAATGACTTTTTTTTTTAATAGAGATTTTGAAATATATGATAGTTTTCTCACAATGGACTGTACCTAGCAAAACCCTTATGTGCATTTTCAAGTGACTGACTAAAATAGACCCTCAGCCATTGCACAGTAGTGCTGATAAATAGCAGATGTCTCCTACCATAGGGATGAGAGCATCTGAATAGCAAATAGACCATTCTTACATTGGCTGTCACTAATAATGTCATGTTTTATGCATGGAATGTGCCACAGAAATGTAAGACATAAGTATTATGAATAAGATCTCTTTTTTTTTTTACAGTCATCTTATGTATGTAGGAATGGATTTACTATCAAGCACAGCTGAGAGGAAAATGTTCTGTTGCATAAGAATACAATCTGAGAAAATTTTATTCCTGACTTACCATCCCGATTCATAATTGCTTCATGTAACCTTATTTGGTCTAGAGACTGTTAATTGACTTTTGGTTTGTGGTAACAGCAACTGTACGTGTCCATGGCAGTGTGAACTTCCTTTGGAAAGGAGGAAAAGCAAGGAATGCACCCAGAATTCACAGACAGCCTTAGTCACCTGCTAAAGGCACACAAATCAAGTCTTAGCCAAGAGTGTTTGAGGGGTTACAGGTTCTTTTTCAACATGTTAAATAAATGACAATTTGTTCTCCCAGTCTGTACAAAGTAAACCAGATTAAACTACATTTATCAATAATTCCCAATAGTAATTTTTTGCATTCAAACATTTCAAGGTCAGTATGGGCTGTTTTTATCATCTAAGGTGTCTTCCTTGCATAAGTGATGCACAGGCTTCTGAATTGATATGCATTTAAAATGTCCAGTAGTTAATACATATTAAGCAAAACCATCCAATATTGATTTCGTAATTTCAAGAAATAGAATCAATCTTTCTTGAGTTCTTATGATTAATTAATATCCCTGCTAAATGAAAAATTTCAGCTAATTAGTAACTAAAATGACCCACTTCACCTTTAGCCATGAAGTTTTGTTTTACCTTTGGCTAATCTGTGAAATTTGAAAAAAAAAATCAGCACTCTGTTACCATGTCCTTGCTGGTTTTAATCAACTCATTTTTTAGTCATTCACTTTATGGCTGGAAAAAACAGAGCAGATTGAGTATTTCCCATAAAAGATGTTTTTAGTTCTTGAGTTTATTTAAATTCTTTAGAGTTCTTCAGTGTTGTTCTTGCATTGCAAGAGGACTTAGTATTTCATAACTGTGGAGAGGCAATAAACTGAGTAATTGAACCTATTTCATCAGTGCCCACATTTTTGTGTACACAAGGAATGATTGCCTGGGATCCAGCATGGAATAAAGGTCCCTGTTGTATACGTAGGTATCATCTTCTATAAAGTTGGCCAAAATAAAATCTACATTTGTGACTTTTAGCAGCTAATTAGATAATTAGATATCAGCCACTTGCCCTCTGTATGACTCGCCACTTTCCCAGTTGTTGTATTGTCTGCAAATTTTATCAAGGAAGTGACCTTTTTTCCCAAGGTTTCAACAGAAATATTAATACTGTGAAGCTGCCAAATGGTTTCTCCAAGACCCCACTGCGAAAGTCACTGTTTGAGCACTGATCTTTTTTGGGGGGGGTATACATACTTTTGGAAACAGCTGTTAGTGAATCTGGAATCACTCTGTATGTGCCTTGTTAGTTTTGTATGAACTGAGTTTTTAATCAAACTGTCATGTAGCACTAAGCAAAACGCCTTTCAAAGGTCCAATTATATCCACAGCTTTATTTTAAGCAATTCAAAGTTTAATCATATCAAAATACGATGTAGGTTACTTTGAAAATGTTTTAACCCACACAACCCTTTGGTTATTTATTTCTTTCCTCCCTATATTTATGGAGTCTGTCAGAGACATTGCATTATTTTATTTGGGAGTGCTGTCAGCAGAACTGGCCTATAATTTCACAGGTCAGTTTATTTGCACTACTCAAATATTTCAAGACAAGGAACTATCTACAGTTCTTTTGATGTCTTTCCCCACTTTTCAAGGTTTATTAAAATCACCAATACTGACATAGAAAATTCTTAAACAACCAGCTCTTTTAAAACTACCTGTATTAGGTCCTTGCTCACTGGAAATATGTAATTTTTCTCTATTTCCCTTACTTTTTGTGCATATTTGTGATTATAAATATGAAGATGTCTATGGAAGTTAGATTTAATCCGTTCTCAAAAATAAATTATAATTCTTCCCCATTACAGTGGTGTGACAATGAAGGGAGAAAATCTCTTATCATTTCTTTCCTGTTAAAAGGAAAAATTTCCAGCTTTATTCTCTCCCATTCCTTCAGCTATTTTGGTATTGTAATTGCTAGTTATTTTACTTAGATTATGTGTACACGTAAAAGAAGAAAGAAATCTTGATTGTCACAGGATTCTGGAGAATTCTGCAAATAGTGCAGGAAAAATGCTGCAGAGCTTATAAGCAGCTCAAAAACTCTTCTAAAAACTAAGGATTTGGGGGGGGGGAAAACCTGGAATTATCTCCTTGGAAGATATTATTCTTTGCTGTTCCAGAATTCTACCCTTGCATTCACTAATTGCAAAGTTAGCTTGTAGCAAAATCCTTTTTTATTATTTTTTACTGAATGATTTGTCCTTTTCTGGGGTTGATGGTACCTGAGAGGAGCCTGTGGGAATGATGGAGAGGGACTTTGGCCAAGGGCATGGGGTGACAAGACAAGGGGAAATGGCTTCAAACTGACAGGTTTAGATTAAATTTTAGGAAGAAATCCTTCCCTGTGAGGGTGGGGAGGCCCTGGCACAGGTTGCCCAGAGAAGCTGTGGCTGCTCCATCCCTGGAAGTGTCCAAGGCCGGGTTGGATGGGGCTTGGAGCAACCTGGGATAGTGGAAGGTGTCCCTGCCCATGGCAGGAGGTGGAATGAGATGGTCTTTAAGGTCCCTTCCAACCCAAACCGTCTTATAATTCTATGATTCTGTGTCAGTTTTAACCTGGATAATTTGGTTGGACTTGATGATCTTGGAGTGTTTTTCCAACCCTAATGGTTCTATGAATTTAAATGACCAGTTCTAGTGCAGTGATTCTTAGATTCTCTGTGAATTTTGAATTTTCCTCAGCATTCACTATCCTTAGAGTTTTATGGGCCAATAACCTAATTTTATCTTTGACGTTTTAGAGTACTTTTTCCCTAAAAGGAGGCAAACATATTTATAAAGAGGTCTAAGTATTAGAACACTACTACACTGTGTAGCAAGTCAAAGGCTCTGTTAGTTATTAGGACCAAAAACCATAGGTATATCCATAAATCTCTGGATATTGCTAGGGAGTGAAGGTTGCTTTCTGTACAGTGCAATAATTTCCTAGTGGTACTTCTATTTGGAATGTTAATTTTCCTTCTTATGTTTTTTTACTGTTAGCATTATCCTTTTGGAAAAGTGTGTATGTTTCTGTGCCCAGATTTTGTAAGGAATTAATACACTAAGGGCTTGATTCTCTCCTGCCTCATTCCAGCTTTATGCCAGTGTAGCTCTGCTGACTGCAAAGCACAGCTTAAAACTGGAGGAACACTGGAGAGGTGTGGCAAGATCCAAGTGTTAATTGGAATGATGTTCCTTCAGTTTAATTCTGCTTTACTGAGCCATAATGCAAGCAAGGAGCTGGAGGCAATAAGAAAATCACTGGAAGTGTTTAGGTGGCCAAATTGGATGCATGGGATGGCTACCAGCAGATTTTGGAGAACACTCATAGTCTAATACTTCTGATGGGGGCTTTATGTCTCTTTTCTGAGTCCAAGACTTAAAAGCATTTTACATTATAAATGGATATTAAGATCAAAGACTAAGTATCTGCATCTTAAAATGTGATTAATAATGGTCAAAACAGGGGCCTCTTATCTACTATAACAGCAGATTGAAACTAAAGATGATTAAAATGGCATCAAAATATGTAATGTGGTTTCCTTAAAGGCAGTATTTCAGTCTGCATTTTGAAGAAGTACAAGCTTCTGCTCACTCTTATCAATATACTCCATAAAATTACTAATGTGTTCAAAGATGTGGGTTGAACCCTGTGTACGGGTTTAGGCATCTAATTTAGGTGCCCCCTCATTTTAAAGTGCTTCCTTTAATAATTCTGGGCTTAATATATGTAAAACACTGCCAGAATGCTTTTCATGGTGGGAAATGTGAAGCTCTTGGAAACCTTCAACAACTAGAATTCATTCAGGAATGTGCAGTATAGGCTCAAGCCAGTCAGTTTATCCACACTGATTATGGAGTAAATACTGTTTGACTGTATTGCTTTATATTCAATATCAATCCACCAGTGTTTCAAAAGGAATCATTTAACAATGAATAATGCTTGATTGTAGATCTCTGCAGTAAATTAGAATATCCTAATTTAATAGAGTATGATCTGTTATTTGCCAACAAACATACAGATTGCCTTATAAATCATGCAGTAGTGTGGTTATAGAATAACACTATACTGGATTATATTTCATTACTCCCTATTGAACAGTCATGTTTCTGCCATGTAATGTAATTTTCTGTCTTTTAACTTAGTTTCTTTTACTAACAGAAATACAAATTAGTCCTCAGGAAAAATATTTACTGGGGCAGGCAATTTACTGTGCATTTCAGGGAACAGTACCAAGTACATGAATATTATTAAAAGGCTTCTTTTGTTTTTCCCCTCCCTGTATGTAGCTATTTATGTATTTAATGAATTATAATCACTTTAAGGCCACAGCAGAGGAAATAAAAAAGAACAGGTAAGTATAGATTAATGTGGTTCCAGACACAGGCTTTCTGTAATGTCTGTTCCTGTTCACATCAGTCACCGACACTTCAGCAGGAGATTTCTCCTGAACTCTTCTGTTAATGATTCAAATACTTGAGGTGAAGTATAGGATGGTTTTTGTTATTTCCTTTTGACTGTTTATCCTGCTTACCTTGTTTAAAATGCTTACCTGTTTATCCTGCTTACCTTATATTGCAGAATTATATGCTCCCAAAATAGGGAGCAGGAAAGGTTTGGAGTGACACAGGCCGTTTGCACTAGTTAAAAATAGCAAAAAGCTTACTGAAAATGTGGGGTGGAATTAAAGAGTTAAAATAATAGTACATCTAAAAATCATTCCTACAGTCTGGGAAAAGCTTATAAATAATTGAAGTAGCTTCCATGGTATAACTGAAAGGTATATAACTGGTATATAACTGAAAGGCTTTATCGCAACAAAAGTGGACCCCATTCTTTCAGTATTTTAGGAAAGGAATGATTGAACATCATGAATAGTAACCTGGGTTGCTACAGTGCTTCAGAGCACATTTTTAAGACCTGCTACTTTGAGAACATTGATTTGGATGTGGCAAGTACCTAATTCATGTTGTGGAACATTGAGACATTGCCTTGGAAGTCCCATTATATGCCTAAAATCCTTTAGAAAAAATTGGCCAGGGTTATGTACTTCACTTCAGTGTGAGATGGAAGCTTGCTGACTGGAATTCCCAGTGTTTTGAAGTTCAACAAGTTCCTAATGGTTCTTACATTCCAAGGACCAGGAACCTCAGGCAGCCTCGTGCATGGGAGGAGCACAAAGGTGTAAGTACAGAAAACCTGGGAATCATAAAGTGAGGAACCTTGTGAACATAAGTAACTCACATATTCCAGGAGCTGCAAAAACCTGTGGTTAAGTCATCTTTTTATTTCTCTAGGGGTTTTGAAATCTCCTTTCACCTTTTCAGGTGGGATTTTGTAACAAGCTCAGTGCTGGCCTCACACTGGTCTTCTAGTCATCATTGGGAGGGTTATCCTGGCTTTAAGAGGAATAATTAGAACAAACTGGAACAACTGGGAAAAATCCCTGTTGACCTGTTTTGTGTTTCCTGACATGTAACAGTAAATTTTTAAGGTTTAAGTGAGAAGTAACATTTTTTTGGTGAGAAAAGAGGCAACTTCTTCAACAGTAGAAAAAGAACAAGGAAAAAAATAGGCAAGTTTTTTTCCCTTGAATTATCAAGAAATGTAATGTGAAGTACTACAGTCTTACCTTTACTGTTCAGTGCATGTTGCTTCTGGTGCTGGGTACAACCAGCTAATCCTAAGGGAGAGGATTTGGTTTATGTTTAATGAGATCTGTGAGGATCCAGACCTCAGTCAGGAAATGGTCCAGCGATCCAGTCATGGCATAACCTTGCTGTATTTTATTTTGGAGTAACCTTGCTATATTTCATTTTCTTTTCTGTTTGTAGCTGGACAGTGCCACTTCTCTCATCCAGGCAGCTAAAAACCTGATGAACGCTGTGGTCCTTACAGTGAAAGCATCTTATGTGGCTTCTACTAAATACCAGAAGGTCTATGGTACTGCTGCAGTGAACTCACCAGTTGTGTCTTGGAAGATGAAGGCCCCTGAGAAGAAACCTCTAGTAAAGAGAGAAAAACCAGAAGAGTATCAAACAAGAGTGAGAAGAGGGTCCCAGAAGAAACATATTTCCCCTGTACAGGCCTTAAGTGAATTTAAAGCTATGGATTCGTTCTAAACCACTAAGCTTTACCAGGAGGGTTTTATATTCTTTTTGTATGCATACCTGCCGACTTGTGTGTGTCTGGCATGGGGTGGGGGGGAGCAGGGACAATTTGCATGCTACCTGAGACTCTATTCATAAAGTTACTAACTCTGCAATGCCAAAATTTAGGGCATTGCCCTCTGATGTTAAATGGACTTACTCCAAACTTCCTTTTTAAACTAAACTATAGCGTTGAATTGGCCAAAGAATTTGCGTCACGGGGGTATGTGTGGCATAAATAATAAATCCAAGTCTAAACCCCAAAATTTTTATGCATGCAAGAAACATTAGGTTGGCAGGTATATTAAGTGAAAAATAAAAAATGGAATTGTAATGGTAGACCATAAAGCTTGTATTGCTTCTGTTGCAGTGCAAAAATGTACTAGCCAATATGCTTCAATGTGTGGCCCAATAATTAAATGATATAACTTTTAAGTCATCTTCATTATAGTATGTGAATTTTTAAAACAGATTCAAACTAATTCATCTTAAAAATGCTTCTTTTAAACCAGATTTTGTTCTTTATATTCTAGTAGTGTTATGATTGCTCACGTTTCAATTAATCCCATTAATATGACCAGAGGTTTACTTTTGCCAATTGAATTCCTTATGGTGGAGTATGAAGCACAATATGGTGATTGACATTGCCTTTTATATTATGATTATTATTCTGATTAATATTATAATATTAGTAATAGAAGACCTGGTGGTGGAATGTTTAGAGGCACGGAAACTGACAGTGTGAGAATTTAGAGGCAAATATGTAGGTGTAGCTTGGATTACAGGTATCTGACATACCATTGTAACCACTAACTCAATAAACTCATTTAACCTTGGAATCCTCAACATGACTTGTCTCCTTTAATGCACAGATATCTTCTGCATCATAGTTGAGGCATACAGTGACTAATCCTGCNTTTTACAATTTTATTTAATTAAATACTAACAATTTAAGGGAGTGTTCGTGACCTCACAAGTGATTTCAAACACACTGATAAACAGTGAGTTGCACCATCAGTGACATGTATAACCCTACAGTTTTTGGGAGATGTTTGGATGCTTGTCTCAGATACTCTGATTATTCCTAAGAATAGCAAAGTACCAAATTTTGTTCTGTTGCCCTCCTACACAATCTATGTAAAGAAATGTACTCTCAGAGGTCTTTTAGGAAATCACTATTTTTACTTTGTTCAGTTGTGCTGTGTAATAGAAACATTTCTCCAATCAGAACTGGAGAGTGTAGACATGACCCAAATGTATTAGAAGATGTGGGGAAGTCCTTGAAGAGCTTTCCCTGTAAAACCCTGTAGTCTGACATAGACTGACATGTGGGACCAATAAACTCCCCAAAAGTAATTGGGATCCTTACAAATGAAATTGCAGAGACAAAAGGTGGATGCATAGTTTAAAGAAAAAAATAGCAAATAAAAGACAAATAAAATTTTCCCAGTGAAAAAAAAAAGAAAATTGGCAGTTTGCCATGAACAAAAGTAGTAGCACTTCTTCTGAAGAGTTTTTCTCTAAAATTGTGGTGGATTAAGTGAATGGTTGCTTTAAAATTATATTGTTTCTCTAAAAGGCATCTCAAACTAAGAAATGTTGAGAAGAAAGCATGTGGAAAAATGTCATCTAAGAACATGTAGAGTCTCCACTGCTGAAGTCTCCATNAAAAATAAAAAATGGAATTGTAATGGTAGACCATAAAGCTTGTATTGCTTCTGTTGCAGTGCAAAAATGTACTAGCCAATATGCTTCAATGTGTGGCCCAATAATTAAATGATATAACTTTTAAGTCATCTTCATTATAGTATGTGAATTTTTAAAACAGATTCAAACTAATTCATCTTAAAAATGCTTCTTTTAAACCAGATTTTGTTCTTTATATTCTAGTAGTGTTATGATTGCTCACGTTTCAATTAATCCCATTAATATGACCAGAGGTTTACTTTTGCCAATTGAATTCCTTATGGTGGAGTATGAAGCACAATATGGTGATTGACATTGCCTTTTATATTATGATTATTATTCTGATTAATATTATAATATTAGTAATAGAAGACCTGGTGGTGGAATGTTTAGAGGCACGGAAACTGACAGTGTGAGAATTTAGAGGCAAATATGTAGGTGTAGCTTGGATTACAGGTATCTGACATACCATTGTAACCACTAACTCAATAAACTCATTTAACCTTGGAATCCTCAACATGACTTGTCTCCTTTAATGCACAGATGTCTTCTGCATCATAGTTGAGGCATACAGTGACTAATCCTGCCTCATGCTTCCTTTTTTTTGTGAATTTTCTCTTTTTTTTTTTTTAAATAACCAGAATGAGCCAAACATGGTCAGTGGGTCAAAACCAGAGTTTAAGTCTGAGACAGATTTAAGCCTTAATATATATAAAACACATGTGTTGTGTGGGATGAAGTTATTTGTTTAAATGCAACACCTCAAAATCAGCATAAAGGTAGTTACATTTATAATGGTTAAATTTATTAGGCACATCAGAACCTTGGAAATCATTTATTGTGCCACGCTTTATAGACCTGTATAAAGTCCACTGTGCAAATATCTACTTTTATTCCCTTTTAACACCAACATTTGGCTCAAATACAGAGGTTGTACTATTTTTATCAAAAAATCTTAGTGTATATATATATATAATAAAAGCAATAAGCCTATNAAAAAAAAAGAAAATTGGCAGTTTGCCATGAACAAAAGTAGTAGCACTTCTTCTGAAGAGTTTTTCTCTAAAATTGTGGTGGATTAAGTGAATGGTTGCTTTAAAATTATATTGTTTCTCTAAAAGGCATCTCAAACCAAGAAATGTTGAGAAGAAAGCATGTGGAAAAATGTCATCTAAGAACATTGTAGAGTCTCCACTGCTGAAGTCTCCATGGCTGAAGAGAAGGACTGTAGTGGAAAGAATCAATTATCAGTCTCTCAGTGCCCATGTCTGTGAAATGCTAAGGAAAATTAGAGTCTGTGAGAGTGAAATTTAGAATTATTTTGGCAATTTAGTCCTACTTTAGTTTACCTTTTGAAAGGTCCAGCTTTGCCCCCTGTATCTTTGTGGTTGCACAATAAAATTTGGTGTTGATAAATGAAAAGTAGTGCATGTGAAAAAATGAACCAAGAACCAACCAGAACACACCAGTTCAGTGCTCAGCTCCTGCAGTAAAGCCAGCAGGATGAGAACAGGTTTGAGAGATAAGAGAGGAAAATATCAGGGATGTGCCTATGTTTGAAAACTTCATGCAGCTTTTATCAGCTCATCTGAAAGGAGATGATGTAGGATGGAACATGACAAGCATTACAAGGTCTGGAATTGCTTTCATGGAAGGAGACACTAAATCAGGTAAGTTCTTTCAGTTTTAAACTTGGTGGTCTTTAAGGTTCCTTCCAACACAAATCATTCTATGATTCTATGAAATGACTAAATAAGCAAAAAAGTGATCACTGGTCCTTATAACTGAAAAATTAGGGTGACACAGTGAACTATCAAACAGCATGTTCAGTAATTTAAAAATTATTTTTTCTTAAATAAATTGTGGAATTCATTTTCAGAGTGTCACAGTTGCCACAATGATAATTCCATTAACTATTCCAATCAAGAATTCATCCCACAGGCTTTCTGTCTGAAATCTTTCAGATCTTATAGAAGACCTTTAAGTGTGATCTGTGTGTGGATTTTGAAAACGTTCTGTAGAGCCAGTCCTGCATTGGATTAGGGAACTCATACCACCAGCTGAACCTCCACAACCTTCTCTCAGAAAGCTGCATCTGGTTCTTGTGACTGTCACAACCCAAATGTTTGGGCATCATTCATGTTCCTGTATATCTACAACCTGGTAAATTTTCCTCTTCACATTGTAGCTACAATGCAAGAGAAGCAATGACATATATATATACTTGATGGCAGAATTTAGTTAGTTTTAAATAATATAGAATGTAAATATACAGCAAATGACTGTTTTGAAGATCAGCATGAAGCTCAGAGAGGCTTCCCTGAGCTAGGAGCAGTTTCTTTAGTGGTCCTAAGTGCTGTGGTCACCCTTCTTGTTATTCATATGCCAGGAATTGTTTCTTTTCTATGAGAAATCAAACACCCAACATACCAAAGTCAGTTTTATGCTTCTCCCAGAAATGCCCGTGTCTTTTGACCTGTGGCCATGAGGTGAAGGCTGGAGGAAGGGGTTTGGCTTACTTCCCATCTTAATAAAATAGGGGAGAATGGCTAGGAAAATATTTCAGTTTATAATATATTCCTTCAGCAAGAACATAAACTGCTTCCCTAATTAAGAAGTCAGGGAAAACTGAAAGCCTGAGAACCTTTAGATAACCTTCAAAATAATTTTCCCAAGATCACTTTTTTCTTTATTGGTGTATTTATTAAATTAATAATCTGAAAGTGAGGAGTTAGAATAGCTGACTGTGTATTTCAGGTCAAGAAGCCAGTAGTGAAGCAACTGCTTTGCAAGGCATTACTGGAAAGGAATAGAGGTTTTGGATGGGGCAAAGAAATGAAACCTGAGTGTAGGAAAATAATATATTACTCAGACGTAGCACTTTCTTATCCTTAATCCTCAATGATTTCCATTACATCACTAAACTTATGCATGAGTTTAAGTGTCTGGCTCCATATAAATGGTAGTTTTCTTATATTTAAAGATGAACAAATTCTTTGATAATAAGCAAGAGATAAAGCTCTGCAGAGATTCACTTTGATCCAGTGTTTTCCTGCTGCTGAGCCCTTAGAGTGTGAAATACCAATCAGTAGCTCAATTATTTTATATTTTAAAAAGAGGTGGACCAAGGTGTGAAAATGCAATGGGAATCAATCCCACAAAGAAGAAAATACTGGGGGGATATTTTTATACCTAGTGCTTTGTTTTACATCTTACTGGCCAAAGCAAATTTCCTGTGTCTCTGGGAAACTCGAGTTTAGTAAAGAGGATGTATAGGCTTAAAATTACATTTCTGCATAGAAAAGTGTAGATTTCAATGGGATTTTCAAGGAAAAACTGAGTAGCAGGTTTGGGTTTTTCAAATGAACCCCTTGGTATGAATCTAAATTAAAGACTTATAATGGAAATAAGGCAATGAATGTCCTTTCATTCTGTTTATAGATACACTGCCAAACAACCTTTCAGACCAGACTTGGTTGCTCAGTTATTTTGCAAGATGATGAACATGTGTGTGGAGAAGGAATGAAGCTGGAATAGAGAAAAAGGATATATTTTTTGGTTGGAATCTTATCAGTAGTTTATCCAGAAGTGAAAGGTCACTGCAGAAGCTGTATCCAAGGGCAGGCCTGTTATCCCATGTGTTCTTAGTGAGGAATTCAAGCATCTATTTGGAAATTAACCACACCCCCAGCTTGCTGCTGAGTTGTACCTGCAGAGATGAGGAATATCAAGAATTTTTCCGGTTTCTCACTGAATGACCAAGTGCATCCTCAAGCAAGGGTTCACACATTTCTCCTGCTTTAGATATTTTTCCTTTTATGACTCAGTTAACACCAAGTTATGGAGAACTTGACAGCTTGATAAAAGCTGTGGGAGGTAGAAATGTATTTTTGTGCTCTAGTTATACCTTTAAAGGAATAAATATTTAATTCCTTGAGAAGTGTTTCCTTCTTTTGATACTGTTAGGTGAGATGTCATAGGTGAGTAGTTCTTACCCAATATTATCCTCTGCCCTTGGGTAAAATTTCAAAGTTCTAGTGTTGTTTGGTAACTCCTGCATAATAATGGGCTTGAAAAGAGCTGAATCATTGCAGAATGAAATGTTTATACTCACCTGCTTCATCCCAGCTCACAAAAAATTAAACACAAGGAAGAAAGAGAAATAATGTTTCCAAAGCCTCCTAGAATATTCAGAGGTAATGACTTGTCTAGAAGGATGTGTTTGATCTATTATTTTCATTTTCCTGAAATATTTCATGCAGAAATTATTAAAAAAAGGTTCTTAAGGCTGCATTTCCAGGAGGTCATATTAAATTATCTTAATGGCTCTATCTCCTCACTGAACCATAGATTTGGCTGCTAACAGGAGGATAAATGAAAACAAAAATCCATTTTAAAATCTTAATTTCTCATAAGCTATTTGATTATTTTTCTTTAACCGTGTGTATTTTTGGTTACATGTACTTCACGTGTGCCTGCATGCACACACAAAAATTCCCAGGGGACAAAGAGATGGCCAAAAAACCTACCAAGCAGCAATCTAATCCCCGGGAAGAAGAGGTTGCCTTTATTTGGCTGGAATGTTGCAAGGATATCACAAGACCTTCTCTGTGGGATGTACTGAGATTTTTAAGATCTCCGAAGACCCCAATGCCTGACTTTTCAAATATATAAATATATAGTTATGTACACATGCACATATATATTAATTAGGCCTCTCACTACAAGACACGGAGGGGCTGGAGCGTGTGCAGGGAAGGGAAGGGAGCTGGGAAGGGGCTGGAGCCCCAGGAGCAGCTGAGGGAGCTGGGGGGGCTCAGCCTGGAGAAAAGGAGGCTCAGGGGGCACCTTCTGGCTCTCTCCAATTCTTGGCAGGAGGAGGGAGACGGGGAGGGGAGTCGGGCTCTGCTCCCAGGGAAGAAATAATAGGACGAGAGGCAGCATCCATAAGTTCCACCAGGGGAGGTTTAGATTGGATATCACCGAAAATGTCTTCACAGGAAGGGTGGTCAGGCACTGGCACAGTCTGCCCAGGGGGGTGGTGGAGTCCCCATCCCCAGAAGAATGTTCAAAAATTTGCAGATGTGGTGCTTAGAGATGTGGTTTAGTGGTGGCCTTGGCTGTGCTGGGTTAATGGTTGGACTGAGTGGATTTTCCAACCTAATTTCCAACCTAAATGATTCTATGATGTTACATATATATGTGTGTGTGTATATAGATATATATATATATATATCCAGATACATGCCTGGGAGTTTGGGGGACTGTGGGGGCTGTTTGGGTTTTTGGGAGGTTTTTTGGCTATGTGGAAATCCAGCCTGACTCAGTTAAAGCACAGATTCCTTGTTTTCATTACCTTGCCAGCAGCCTTAGTGCCCAGCATCACTCAGTGTTACACAGCCCAGTGTCTGGAGCCTGCAGGAGCTTGCAGAGACCTTGCTAGTTGTCATATACAATTTTCATTATTAATTAGGCCCTGGTCTACAACTGAGGCCATAGGGAAGATCCATTATTTGGTCCATAATTGTGGAATAAATTAAGATCACTAGACTTTGTCATAGAGGTATGTGAAGCCTACGTGCACCTTGGGTTCATTTGTTCCTTGAGACAGGGCTGTAAATCTGCAGAGTGCACAGCTGAGGGCTCAGAAAATCTCTCTGGTATTTCAGTGAGTCGTTTATTTGCCCTGTGATGAAAAGCCCCTCCAGCTTTCCCTGGTGTCCTGATCTCAGCTGATTTGGGTTCTCACACAAGTGTGCACGTTTGGGAGGAGACATTTTTGATCTTCCTTTACTCAGTGATGCCTCAAAAATCACAGTAGATGGATCTCAGACACTGTGGGAGTTCCCTGTCACTGGAAGCAGTTTAAAGATTTATGTTTGTGTGGATTAATGGAAACACTCCCTGCCTGAGGGTGTGCTATAGGTGTCTTACACATCAGCTATGTTGCATTAGTCACCATTCCATAGGAAGGGATTTTAGCTTTCCTCACTGTGCATCTTCAAGTGCTTCTATTGCTCATAGAAATAATTTTTATTTTTCTTTTACCATCAACAATGACTTGTCAAATGATTGAGAAAAAACCCAATTTACATCTCAGCTCCTATTTTGCATGGACACAATAAGAAAATCTGTGGGAAAGGGAAGGAGTGATATAAGTTCATAAATCAGGTATTTTTTGGAGTTAAAAAAGCTCTATTGAATAAGATCCTGTAGATTGCTTTCTCTCTTTATTTCTTTATAATTTTCTTCCTGCTTTGACTGATCCATTTCTCTCCATTATTTCTCTTTTATGGGTAAACTTTCATCACTTCAACATGAAAAAGCTAGAAACAGCATGAACAGTGGAGAGTCTCACGATTGAAGGGAACCTGGATCACTGTTTCACATATTCAAATTTTAGGGCTGGTATTTGATTTTTGTACAAATCAATTCTTTCTTTAATTTCTTTACTTTTAAAGGAGTCATGAAAAGGGGTTTACAGTCCATGTCTCTATGACAGCATTGGTGTGAAAGCCATTACACTTTGTACCTTGAAAATTTTCAAATTAGTATCTCTGAGAGGAGGAGGAGAAAAAGCATTTTGCACTGGCATCTCTGAAAAGACTCTCTGGAAAGAAGCCTAAAAAACCAAATCCTGAGATAAAAAAGGACACGATCAGGTATAGTCATCTCAAAGTTCTATGCCTAGTTCCTTGGAAAATATTGAAGAAATAGGTTAAAATCACTTTAGAAAAGTATTTTTTTAATGCAGTTTGTTTGATGTTAAATTTTAAAGAGATGTAAAGGTGTGTGGAGGTTTTATCATTTAAATTTTAGTAGAGCTTAAAGGAGAATGTAGGAAACACTAGGTTTTAATCAATCTTCAGTGTCTCTCTCCATTCCTTTTCATCATCCTAGGGTCTTTTCATATTAATATTGCAGTCAGATGAGCACATGGTGCTTACCCAGGCTGATGCAGTGTTTCCCATCTCACTTTGTGTAAATATATTCTGTATATTAAAGAAGAAAATAAACGAAGACGGATTAAAAAAAAAGTCTGTAAAGGTTTTATATAAATTCTCAGACTAAAAGAGATCCAAAGCACTGACTACTGTGTTCCCTGGATGGCAAGTGAATAATGGAGACTCTCACTGAAGCCCCAGAACCAGGTTGATGGTAAGAAGAACAAAACTGAATTAGTCTGAGTCTACACCCACACAGATACTCACGTGTAAACCAGTGATTTGTGGTAGTTTGTTAAACATATTACATCAGTAAAAACAGTTCTGGTAATGTTGTGTGTTGGGTTTTCAGACACACATTGTTGCTGCATCCTACTTTATCACCATCAATTTCCTCAACTAATTTTTATTTCTCCTGTGTGGTTTCTAAGAATCTTAAAAAAATCTGTAGTGTGTTTTTCCTGTAAAGCACAAGTCAATAAAAACCACTCAAAAAGATTAAAAAAGGAGAAAGAAAACAAAAGCCCCACCCTGACACCTATTTAGTTGTCTCTTGATTCTTTCAGATACATAAATCAAGCAATATTATACCAGAAACCAAATATACAACAACTCTCTTCATTAAAGGGCTACACTCTGTGGTCATCATCTTTCATGGTCAAACTGTACATTTTTTTTTTTAATATTGGCCAGGCTGAATCTAGATGAATATATAAATTAGATTGAGAAAAAATGGCCTGACTCATGTCTCATATCATCTAATTGTGCATAACTAGTCACAAGAATCTTTTAGTTCTTTTCCTCAGCCACAGAAAGATCAAGCAAAAAGCTGCTTTCAGACTCAAATATAACTGTGAAAGTCTGACATTTGTCTCCATTTCAGTAACTACCCCCTTGATTTAATGAAGATGTGAAGAAATGGGAAGAAATGGGATGAAAATTAAATGACTTTTTTTTTTCCTTAATTTCTTTTTCAAATGCTTTTCAGACTTAGGGAAAAAAAAAAAAAAAGCCAAATTACTAGGGCAGCTCCAAAGGCTGTTAATTTCTACTGGTTTTACTCTCAAAAAAAAGTCTTGACTGAGAATACGGTTTGTTAATTGACCTTATAATTGACCTGTAGAGCATCATGTGTTGTGCATACTAAGTTGTCTCCTGATGATGCCCTCCTCATCAAGGCTTATTGCTTTAGTGCAGCTCATTAGGAAATGAGGACGTAAATTAAACTTGAAAAGAGAAATGGAAATGCTGAAGCTGATGTGGGAATGTCAGAGTATCTTGCATGCTGACCTTTGCTTCCCTGTGCCTTGGCTAAGAGATGCATTTATTTAGGAGTTACGCCTCCCATTAAATTTAATTGCTTCCCCTGAGGTTCTCCTGGTAAAGGCCTGCTTGGCTGGATGGGAGGTGGTTCCTGTCTGAGAGGATGTGGTCAAGGGATGGATGTTGGCAGGGGAGAGATTCACATTAATCTGTTTGGTTTGTGGGCTCAAAGGTGGTGCTGGGGCTTCAGAGGCTTGTAGTCAGATTGTTAGAGCTGGGAAGCAGAATATATATATATATCTCCGTATATATCTATATATCTAACAAAGGCCAGCGGTGGTAGGTAACTGCATTCACAGCATTCCTACAGGAAAAAACGAGCCAACAGAACTCACTCAGAAGTGAATTGCATTTATTATTGATGAAGTATTTTAGGTTGCAGAGAAGTTTTATTTTTGCTTTCAGGATTGGTGTTTCTTACTCAGGGAGTGTTTTCTACGTTATCAATTCAGTCATCCAGAGCACCTTGCTTTTTAATATTTTGCTTTCAGATTCTTCTCACTCCTTCCAAAGCTGTGGGATTTTAGGTTTTCAGTCAAGCTATTGAAAGCTCTGTTCTTACTGAAAGAAATACTTGATTACTGATGATTTTGGGGGTTTAAAACTCTCTAGCTGTGTCTCAAGTATAGCCCCTGTGACCTTTTTTTTTCCTCTCTCCCTTCACAGTATTTTGTGTTCAGCAGCAAGCACCATTACTTACATTAACCCAATTGGGTGGGCATCCTATAATTCCCCACTGAGATTAGCATCAGGAAGCTTTTCCAGTAGTTTGGGATGGAGGAAATGCTTTCAAACAGCTTTATCTTTTATCACACATTTCTGCAAGAGAAAACTTGGACCAAGTACATCTGTAGCACTAAGGTTTCAATGGCTTCAAAATTCTCATGGATCTTCATCTTACATTATTCACATGGATCCAGGCGTTGTTTCTCTGTTTTGTCTGTGTAGTTTTTCAAGATTGCATCCCACAGAACTTGGGGATAACCAAATTGGCTGTGCCTGAGCTGCATCTGAAACCAGAAGCAGTTTAACTGTACCACAGACATATTCTGTGCATATTCTATCCAAGGGCTGAAAAAAAGCCTGAGCTTTTCAGGGTTTCAACACAGAAAAGACATGGCTTTTCTCTACAGTAATCTTTTACAAGGAGATTAAAATAACTGTAAAAGTCAAGATTCATTAGAACATATGACATATTTCTTAACTAAAACACAAAAATATTCTGAGCAAACAGGATAGTCATTGAAAAAAAAGAAATCTAAACAACTACCTTTGTCCTCTGCACTATTGCAGCTGCTTCCTTGAATTCAGGCTTAGTTTCCATCAGTCATTTCGTTTTCTGACTGGGAATTGTCCTCAAAGAAACTCCCTTCCCATCTGCTTCAATATCTGGACTGCACATCTGTACCCTGCACTGCACAGATGCCCTTCTCAGAACTCTGTGGTCCCTTGTCTTTCCTCTTTCTTCTGGGCCTATACTTGAGGGTTGATTTCCCCTTTCTCCAAGGAGCATCTACTTCTCCCCACCACTTTTCCCAGGATTTCTCTGTCCACCCAAATCTGTCTCTTCCCCAGGTGTTGTAGGGTGAGCACGTGCTCTATGCCACAGATGTGTTAATTAGGGTTGTCCAAAGAAGAGCCATCCCAGACCATCTTCAAAGCCTTATTTTTCAGAAGGAAAATGCTCCCTCTGGATTGTGATTACTTTCAGAAAAGGGCTGCTAGCTGTCTGTGTGTTATCCTGTTGGGATGCACTCAGCAGTGACCTGAGCCCCTCTTTGCTAAAGCACCTTGTTCAGTTTGCTGCTTGGGTACTGAGAGAAACCTGCCTGGGATCCCCCAGGAAAATACCTGTGGGTATATACAAACAAAGTAGAAAGAGTCTACTGTTTCTCTGCAGCAATTTTGGGATACTCTTCTTGTCCCACCTACCTCTTATTTGAAACTGGACTGTTTCCCTCACTTTGGCTCTGTTGGGTTTTGCAGGGTTTAGATTTTCATTTATTTCCTGTCAAAGTATAATTTCTCAAAACAAGGTTTGATGAGAGAGATTAATTTCCACGTTTTATGTGACAGGGAATTTTGTGTCCTCTGAACTGTGCGTGGCACAACTGTTACTGTGAGAATTTTCCCTCTTAGCAAGAGCTTCCTTTGCCTGGAAATCTCTTTTTCTAGGCTTTAAATCCCTCATAAGCACACATAGACCCTGAAGTGCTGGTATATTTGTTACAGTCACTTGACTGCCTCCATTTTTAGGCAAGTGCCTTTGTAAAGATTCCCAAAACTTGCTTGTCCAGAGTACAGAAGCCTGTATGCTGGATAAATTAAACTGTTGGGTTTTTTACTCAAAGTAGGGCATAAAAGACAGTATTTGGGCTTATAACATAATTATTTGGGTTAGGTTGCATTTAGAGGTACAACTAATCTTTCCTGAAACGTCAGATTTCTTAAAAAATAAACAGAAGTCTGGCAGACGTGGGAACTGCTGGTGGAGGTGGCAAAGAAAACCAGACCATCACTGAAAAGTAGGGGTGGGAGCTGAGTTTATCTGATCTCTTCAAAATCCTCAGAATTTGTGTGCTCGATGGAGGTGGTTTGGTCTGATTTTTGTGATCAAGTGTGGTGTGGAGGGTTTTCATGCTGCCTGGTGTGTGTGTTCAGAATAAATTGGTGACTGCAGTTGCACGGAGCTTCAGGGCTGGCTGAGCAGGGTGGGGAGCAGGAGCAGCCTGTGTGTAATGCCATGAAACTCAGGGAAGGTTTGTTAACCTGTTTGCTCTGCTTTTATTCTCACTTTTTTCTGCCTGTCTCATTAACCTGCATGATCTGACACCGTGTGTGTGTGAGGCCACTCGAGCACAGAAGCTCTCTCCCTGAGGAAGCTTCAGAAACCAATTTAAATTTGACAATAAGTGGTCAAGAAATTGCAAAAGCCTCACTTCTGAAGTCATAAATATATTTCAGTGAATAGGAACTTCAGAAGTATGCTATGTAAAATCTTCTATCCACAATTAATTCTATATTAAAATCCATATATTGGCAGATTAGTCGTCAGTAAAATATGGGTAATACTAAAGCAATGAGTCATATCACCAGTGCTGTGGCCCCTTGTGAAGAATTTTATCAGGAGATTAATATAATCTTATTTGAAATTGTCACAAACATCCTTTATTCTAATTATCTTTGCCTGAGGTTCTGTTAAGAAACCATGAATCATTTTGGAATACAAACGCTTCATAACTGTGGATCCTTGTCCAGAGCAGTAACATTAAAGTGACTTTATGTCCCTTATGTACACAAATTAAACAGAAGAATATTCAAAATACCCTCTCTTTAGTATAAATTGATTATAATTCTTATGCCAAAATGACCCTTCAGTCATACTTTAGCCTAGTTTATAATATGCTGATATTGAAAAAAGATTGTGTTCTTTACATCTAATGTTCTATACATCTATTTCTCTGACAATAGTGATTTGCACTTTTCCATAGTGGTTGTTTGGTTGTTTTGTTATGTTTTAAAGAAGGGAATGTTTCTTTCTTCACTCCAACCCATTTACTATCACTCCACGGTAGCTCGTTACCTTTTTGGAGTCCTATCGGAGTTTTAATGGATTCTTTTTTGGCATAAAATTTAAAATGCTTGCCTAGATTTTCCTTGAGCCTCCTTCACAGGCAACTCTGGGAATGCTTGGCCACTGGAGCTTGGCTGTGCTACAAGTTTAAGTAACCTGGTGACTAATGCACATTATGCAAGAAGCCAACAAAGCACTGGAATAAGGGGGTGGGAAGCTGCTGGGTAGGAGTAGCTGAAGGGCTGTTTTGCACCATGGCAGGGATCCCTGGCATGCAGAGCAGGTTCAAAATGCTTGCTCTGCCTTTTTTACTGGCAACATATTCAATGACTCTCTTTAAAGATATCCACGAGTCTTATGCTTTTTGAATTCTCCACGTGTAAAAAAACTTGAGAAATTAGTTAGGCCTGTTGTGCTCCTCTCCAGGGAAAGGGTAAATGGCTGATATTTAACTGGCTTAATGCAGCATCTGGCCCAGATTAATCTGTACATTTTGTGTAAGTAGAAGTAGAAAGGAGAAGAGAAAGCTCTGAGGAGACCTTCCAACATCTTCCTGTACCTAAAGGGGCTCCAGGAGAGCTGGAGAGGGACTGTGGACAAAGGCCAGGAGTGGCAGGACAAGGAGAATGGCTTCCCACTGACAGAGGGCAGAAGTAGATGGGCTGTTGGGAAAGATTGTTGGCTGTGGGGGTGGGGAGGCCCTGGCACAGGTTGCCCAGAGAAGCTGTGGCTGCCCCATCCCTGGAAGTGTCCAAGGCCAGGTTGGATGGGGCTTGGAGCAACCTGGGATAGTGGAAGGTGTCCCTGCCCATGGCAGGGGGCTGGAATGAGGGGTTCTTTAAGGTCCTTGCAACTCAAACCATTCCGTGATTCTATGACTATGATCCCATATTTAGACAGTTTGGTTTTTATGGCTGTTTCTTTGAGTCAGTGAGTTCAGAAAAGCTACAAAATACCCAAACGTTAATCAACCCAAAGTTTCTGGTGAACTTCTAAACTATTCTATCTCCAGGAAGCTGTATTTATTTGAAGTCTTACTAAGAATTCTGAATAATAAGATCCTAGAAAGTATTTTTTTGCAAGCACAAGGAGCATTTTTCATCAATACTTGATGCCTGAGTGTTTAATATTGACTACATCTGTTCTCATGCATGTATCTTTTTATTAATATACTGTGACTTCACCAAGATTTCTGATTTTATCCTAAGAGGCCTTGCTGCAGGCATTTAACCTACTCTCACAAGCATGCCACAAGTACAAGGCACAGAGCTACTTCTGAGAGTAAAACTAAGAAGGAAATCAGAGAACTGTGTTACCAGAGTCTGTGTTAAAGTTGAAATATTTAAGAATAACTCCTGAAACACAGAACACCTTGACATCGACACCATTATATATCAAATAGGAGGAAAATGTAGATAAATTGAGAAAACGAAGTCTGGAAACCATCATGTTTCTTTATTTGATAACATTTCAGAGCAAACTGAGGAGCCTCTTGCCACTCTTTGTGTGTCCAGCACAGTTAGAAATGACTTGTGATGCTCCAGGCACAAAAGAACCACAGGCAGTTCTGGTCTCTAACAACTTCTGGCCTTTATTGGGCAGGGCCTGGATATTAATTTTTCTGAAGGAAGACAAGATAATATTTAGATGATGCACCATATGAACACCTCTGTTATGGCAATGAAGAATAATTTCAGAATAATATTCTAAGAGCCAGTTTTATATTGGATATATTATAGAATGTATCCAAGTCTGGAAAGATTTCTGTGCTCCATATCTTCCTATAACTGAGAGCAAACTTCTTCTTTTGAGACTGTAGCCTTAAGCAAAATCTTCCCTCTCTTCTGTCAGTTCCACCTTAAAATAAATATAATAAAATACAAACATTTAAAAAACATTACCTGCTCTGAATGGCATCCCTTTCAAGCAGACTTGGCTTGGAAATTGTCAGTATTTATTTTGAGGGGAAAAAATATTTATTACATTATTTCATAAATATTTTCTGAGCATTTCATTTAGGGGAAAGAATCCAATAAATATAGTTTCCCAAAATGCCAAATCTATTTCCACTCACAGTAAGAAAAATCTATACTGAGGCATTGAAGGATTACAGTGAGCAACTGATCTTCCTGCTGTCAAAATTTAAATCAAACAAAGCTTTCTCTGAAAAAAACCCAAACTTTTTCTGTGGAAAAGACATTTAAGAAAATATATTTCTACCTAGGTCTCTTTTGAAGAGAATCAGAGACTTTTCCACAAAGGACATTGTTATCTGATTTAAGCCAGAATAGCCACACTGTCATCACAAGTTAATCTTTTTAAGGTCTTATAAGTTATTACCTGGTAGGATTTTAACAAGTGGTTTACTTCATTCTTCACTTGCACTATTATAGTCAGGATACACCAGGCTTACATTGGAACACTTAATATACATTTTTAAAAGACCCAGTGTATGGATTCTGACCATTTTGCCAAAGTATATCCTTTAAGACTGACATTTTCTATGCTGTGTGTTTATGAACCAGCTGAAAAAAAAAATAACCTGGACTAATTCTGTCCCATATGAATCACAAAAATCATTGAATCATTTAGTTTGGAAAAAAACTTTAGGATCAACAAATCCAACCATTAACCCATCATTATACCAGTCTCTGAGTGAGTACAGCTTTTCAATCCCTGCAGGGGTGGTGACTCTACCACTGCTCTGGGCAGTCTCCATTAGGACTGGATAATCCTTTCCAGGAAGGAATTTTCCCCAATAGCCAACTGAAACCTCCCCTGGTGCATCTTGAGGCCACTTCCTCTTGTCCTATTATTTGTTACCTGGGAACAGAGCCCGACCCCCCCCGGCTCCCCCCTCCTGGCAGGGATTGCAGAGAATTCCAAGTGCCCCTGAGCCTCCTTTTCTCCAGGCTGAGCCCCCCCAGCTCCCTCAGCTGCTCTTGGGGCTCCAGCCCCTTCCCAGCTCCCTTCCCTTCCCTGGATGTGCAATGAGGACGAAAATAAAAAAAAAACCCTGTATTTCTTTGCTCTGGCTAAGGAAGAAGTGTCAATCTCCCTGGAAATTGGGTTTTCTCTCCACTCTCTGGAGCCAAACCCAAGACTCCTGGTCCTGCTTTGCCTGTGACCAGTGTGTATCTCCAGGGGACACTGCACAGTGTGAGCTGCCTTCCCTTCCCCATGTAAATGGAGCACAGAAATAGGCCACTGGTGTCATTAACTCAGTTCTAGAGTAGCTTTGTAGCAAAGCACCTGAGATTTTTAGAGATGCTCACATTGGCTCTGAGGAAATAAGGATTGGTAACAGCAACAAGAGCAGCTTTCCATACAGCACACTCTTGCAGGGATCATTCTTCACATATAGTTGCATTCAATGCAGAAATAGTCCATTGACTCGCTGGTTTTCAATATGTTAAATATTCTTCCTATGAGTTAGAGATTATTCTGATTTTTTTTAGCCCATATGGTGTCTGATGTCATAAAAAAATGTCTTTTAGCAACCTCTGTAAGTAAAATTGACAACATGCACTTTAATAATGTGCAGTTGCATGAAAGAACACACCAAATTAGCTTGATGGGATCATTTTCATAAGACATTGTGAATTAATGCGTCTCCTTTTAGGTCTTAATCTGCTATATCCTGTGTCAATCATTATTCTCCTCAGGATCAGCCTCAGGCTGATGTACCTGTAGTTACTCGGTTTATCTAAATACTAACACACTCCTCATTTGAAGGATGTGGATGCAGGGCACATGGGATTGCTGTGTTTTCAGATTTATTTTTTCAGAGATTGGAAATCACACACATTCATCTGGACTAATGGGGACATGTAAATCTTGCAGTCAAAGATGACACTGCTGGGTGCAGCTGAGCTCAAGTTCGTTATGTCCTAACACATAATCATGAAATATGTGAGATTAACTGAGCCCTCAGAAATGCCTGTTTCTCACTATTGGTGGTGAAGGCAGTTTAGGATGATTTGCTCAGAGGTGTCCACACTCTGTCAACTTCTCAAATTAAATATTGTTCAAAGAAAGTAAATAGGACAATGGAAGGATTGCAAAGCCTGTCAGCTCAGCAAGATTTCCAAGGGTAATGGAGTATCGTGAGTGACTGCCAAGGAGGAAATCACAACGTGGGGATGAAAGCATTCAAAACATTGCTAACTCATGGCAAAATTGGGCAAAACCCACAGCTGAGATATCTCACTATCTGCTACCTGCACAGATGAATTTCTGTTCCCTGCTGGGTCTAAACTATGGGACAATCTTTAATTACTTAAGCACGCACAATTTTTTTGTACAATATCCTGTCTTATCCCACACGTGTGATGGGATTCTGGGGATATATCACTTTTGCATCCAAAGGAGGCTCTGTCAGACTTCATCCTTGCTTTCTGTCAGCAGCTGCACTGCAGAAGCTGAAGGCCTTGCAGAAAGGGGACTTTTCATGGGGAGGCAGCTCCGTGCAGCCCTGGGGAGTTAATTAGATTTCAGCCTCTGCCTCCAACTCGTGTGGTACCCAGCAAGTCACTTAAACTGAACTTTGCACAACTGGTCATTAGCTGAGCATCCCTCTCTTCCAGGTCTCTCACCTTGAGATCCCAGGTGATGACTGGCAGGAATCTGAGCTCCTGCATTAGCAGCCAAAGTCACTGAGTCTGTGTTTGAAGAAAAATGGGATATAGGGATCAATATCCTGAAAAAAATACCATTCCAGGTGTTCTTCAGGCTGGACACTCCCTATTAGTGCATGTCCTTGATTTTAATCAATTTATGCTTCAGCTGCCCATTGGTACAATGGAGATATCATTGCTTCCCAGCAAGGGTAATTTAATTAATATGTATTAAGTACTTGGCTTCTATAGTACCTTCACCTTAGAATGTTCAGAAACAAATTAACAATTTTTTTGAAGCTGGAGTTGACTATGGCAGAGTAAATAAAGGAAGGGCCAATAAACTGAAAGATGAGAGTGTGAGATGTAGAAGATGAGAGAGTGCTTGTGAAAATAATCCTGTCTTGGAGTCATTGCAAGTGATCATTATGGTATTTTTTTTAATTAAAATGCAACTGTACAGAAAATTCTTCAGGGATAAGAATAGGGATTCCCATGTAATATTATTTTTTTTCAAAGTTAAAAATAAACATAACTATTCCCTCTGTTTTACAGACATGGAAATTAAGGTCAATAACATTACAAACATTACAGACAACATAAATTAAAATATCATAAAATGCCATTTCCACAGTATCATAAAAGAAGAATAAAGAAATTAATGTTTATTGCTCAAATACATAAACTAGATATTATTAAAATATACAAAAGCTCAGACATTCTCCTTGTGCCAATTAAGTCATCATTCTTCTGTGCAATATCTACCTGCAAAAAAAGATTGAATAGCATGCTGTCATCAGACTGAAAAGTGCTATTTGAAAATATTCTATTGAACAGTTCTTTTTTTAAAATTAGCTTTGCTTTCAGGAATCTGACAAAAAAAGGGCTGGGGTTTGTGGGTTTTTTTGGCAGCGAGAATTAGCAAGGGGCTTTTTTCAGCTTTCAGAAGGAAATCTGCATATTAATAACAGCTACATTTAAAGTAGAAATATACTAATTTCTTATCTCCCTTTCCCTGAAAACATTTTTTTTTTAAAGTCCTGGTGATACACAGAAACGTTTGACTCACCTATCAAAATTTAGGTTGACAGATATTTTTCCTATTTTTTATGAAGTGTATCATGTGTAAGAGCCATTGTTTTTCACATTGACCCTAAGACTAAGTAAATTACTTGTATGTGGCAAAATGTTGAGGGCATATTCCCCCACCTTTGACCAGAGAAGTACAAGGCATTATTTGAGAAGGTAAAAACGTTGCTCAGGAGGAGCAAAGGTTGAAAAATCTGCTCACTAGCAGAGATAGCCATGAAGTGTTGTGACTAATTGGAAAAGCGACTCTGAAATTAGCATTTGCTGAATGGTTTAATAAAAATCAGCGTGGTATGAAAAAAATAACAGCAATTACTGTGTTACATAACTCCCAGGAAACATCTATCAGACATCACAGACTAGCTGGAGATGTATAATTTAGCATTCCCCTTCCTCAGAACTGCTTGTTCTTGCTCAAGATGGTCTCTTTCCACCATATCCCCCATCTGCTCCACCCCCGCTTCCTATCCTGTCTCATTGCTTGTACACTTTTTTTATATATTTTATTTTTTATTACTGGTACTCACTTTAGGGAACCAATATCAATTCTGCAATTGCATCTCCCAACTGCTGAAGGCCTCTGCCAGTTAAATAGGGATTCCTACTCCCATTATCTTCAACTCAGTGGTTTCCATTTAATCTGAGTTTATCTACCCAGGCCATAGGATTGCTGTCTACCAGTGCTGTCAGTGTTCAGGTTGCAACAGTTTGTTGGCAGGAAAATTTCACAGAGGAATCCCTTCTCAGTAGAGCTGCTTTTAATTTCCTGTGTGCAGTGCTGATCCTTAATTTATTTGTGATCATGGGAGTAAAATGTCACAGTTCAGAGACCATGCAGGATGACAACTGGAAGACATCAGTGTGCTCTCAAATGAAATCTACCACATGTAGAATAATAATAAAATAATAATAGCAATACTAATAATAATAGTTGTTGTTATATTTCCTGGGCTGTGCAAGTTCGAATGTGTTTGATATCTGAGGAGAATTCACAAAGACTTCACCAAGGCTTCCACACTTTGGTCCATAATTTATTAATGGTATCAGAGACTGCAGAGGACATGAAGGACTTCTCTGGGATGCAGTTCATGCACGTGGTGTTTTCATGAGGATAAACAGTATAAAATCCCTGATCCAACACTCTTTTAGTTGTGGTCAGGTAATGTGAAAAAGAGGGCACAGTGTGATGAAGAGGAGACAGTGGTCAAATCTCTCCCCCCCTCAGCAATTCATTCCAATAATTTATTCCAATAGCCCCAAATCTTCTTGAGTTCCCTTAGCCTTTCATACTCTTCCAACAGATCTTCTGCATCTCACAACTCCTGTCTCTGACTTTTGCAAGTCATTTGACCATCCAAACTATCTGATATTTTATTTCTAGGAATTGTGCTTATGAAGATGTTTAAATCATCTAAGGACCTCAGTTTGGGTTTGAAATTTAATAATGGCTTTGCTGGCTCAAAGGGAGAATGGATATTTTACATGAGATTCTGATGGAATCATCTCATGAATTTAGATACTTTTAGGTGTATTAAAATTTTTTTCTAGTGGCAACTGACAATCTGTGAACACCCAACAAACTCCTTGTATATCTTCAGAGGTCTCGTTTACAAACATTTGTTATTTGAAAGCACATTGCTCCCAGACCACACAGCCTGCTCTTTAAATGTCAGCAACTTATCCATTTCCAGCCCTTACAGGGAAGAACACCTTTTTCCAGGGCATGGATAGGGCATATGATAAAACAGACAGAAGCTTATAGCTGCCTCTTTTTGTTTTATTGATGTTTCTGATGGGTGTAAAATTACTGTAATATAAAGTGAGTTAACCACAGTCTTTAGCTGAGAGAGTGCTCAAATGGTGACTGGAAATGAGTGATTCTCTCATAATCACAGGTAATTAAAAGGGAAAAAAAAGCTGAAGTGTAGAAATCTTGTTTGTCTAATAAATAGGTTACTGGAGAGGAGCCGATAAGAGGTAAAAAATCAATGATTGACGTGAGCAGAAAAGTAGAACACCAAATTTTCAATCCTACTTTGACAACATGACTTGCCTTGATGGTGTCATAATTGTTTGTGCAATTTTGTGTGACAGCAAAGTTCTAGTTATGCTGAAAGAAGTTTTATGACCTGCTATTACAGCTTTAAGTTCCCATTAAACAGTCACTCTTTGAATTCTCCTGCCATTTGTAGCTCCTACTTTTGACCACCTCTTCTGCTTGTTTTGTGTTCTCCTACATAACAATAAAAATCTTACTCTTGTCAGTAGCAATGGAACAGGATTCAGCCTTGAGGACAACAGACTCTTCTGCTCAGCTTTGCATTGAGGACAAGGAGTACACGGGGAAAAAATGGAAAGAAACCCTCATATTCTTACATATCTTATCTTACAGATAAGCTTTAAGACATGAGCCACATTGAATCTTAGAATCCATAGGTTGGAAAAACCCTCCAAGGTAATCAAGTCCAAACATTGAGCTGGAACTGACAACTCCACCATTAAACCATGTTCCCAGGTGCCACATGAGGTTTTGTTTTCGTGGAAAAAAGTGGAAATAGGTGTAATAGATTATATGTCTATAGTTAGTGATCTGAGGAAATTGCATCCTCCAACTAAGCTGCTGTAAAATGAGTAACAAGTAACATTACAAAAAAAATAGGTTCTTAAAAAATACTCTCATTGTGCTGTGCTTGTGGACAGCACTGTGAATATGGGGTTGATTTGTCCTCTTATGAAGTTTTGGCTACTCTGTGCACTGTGGGAATACTGTGGGAATACTGTCTCATGTTCCTTGGGAAGGTGAACACGTGTTGGCGTCACAGGGATTGATTCCACAGAGATTTTGTCCACCTCAAAAATAAACCCTGTGGTATTTTGGGAAAAGGAAGCTGTTGGTAGATTCAGATATTCTCCAAATTTTTTGTATTACCTGGGCATTTAAATATCAGGATTCATGTGCAACACTGAGTGCACAGACTGCACACTACAGAACCAGCTGATTTGTGACTAAATGTTAGGTGTTGATGTCCCCAGAGGAAGCCTGAATGACCAGAGAAGATTAGATGATGAGTGTTCAACAGGCTAAAAATATGAGTCTGATGTCAGGGATGAGATTTGCCAAACCAGTGAGGTATTTAAACTTTTAAATTTAAAATGGTGCAGGTATTTAAACTTTTACAGAGAGTCACTGAAGACTTCTCTTACAGTAGAAGAAAAGAAATAAGAGACTGCAGAATGCTGCAAGTTGTGTCCTAAAGCAAACATCTACCTTTGGGCGGGAAAATCAGACTATAACATACCTAGTTTTGTCTTTGACAAAAATAAAAGGACCCTGAGGTGACTTGCTCAGCTATAAAGTTAGGAGATGTAAATCCTGATCTGCATGCACTGGGAGAGAGAGCATTAGAGAATGAAAAGACAGGTGATGAACTAACATTTAATGAAAATAAGGAGGCAAAATGTGATGATAAAACCATCAAAGTATTTTATCTTAAATAAGAAGTAGGAGAATTTAAAAAAAAAGTCTTTACTGTGATTTTTTCTGACTGTCAAGGTTGTTTTGAGATGAAAATGAACTTTGTATCAACCCTTCCACTGAAGGATAAATTAAGCTCGATGAGCAAATAGATGAGTAAAGCATGTTCCATCTTGTGAGAAGAGATTTGCTTTTTCAAGCCTTTCCGCAGCTAAGGAGGCCAGGATTAGCACCACTGCAATCTTTTTTTTAAGTAAGTCCAGCATTTCCTAGTGCAATGTTTTCTAAAAAATGAGAGGAGTGTGAAAATTAAAAAGAAGAGAACTCTATGCCAGCATTTAAAGAGCTGCTTACGTTACCCCTTGGAAACAACGTATGGTTCCCAGTGTGTTTTCTGGTGCTTTTTACAGTTTGCAGTATAAATTGATAAAGCTTTTCTCTTCCTGATTGTATCTATTCCTCTTTCATCTTCAAAGAATAGGAACATAAATATTTAATGTTTTACGTAACAAATACATTTAAAACTATATTCCTGTTCACCTCATTATTGAGTACTATAACAGCCTCTCAGTGGGAAATCAGATAACACTGAGATGCCATTTGGAGATTGGTTGGTTGTTACGATTATTGTTGCTGCAAAATTATTCAGGTAATATGAAGGAAAAGAAGAGCATATATTTACAAGTTATGCTGTAACAGAATAGTAGTAGACAGATATTCCAAATTAGGGATATCAGGAAGTATAAGGTTCTGCTTTATAATGTGTCTGGGGCTGAAATGAACCATATTTCACAGAAAGTACAGTAGGGACATGAGGAACTCTCTGAAGATTTAAACTAGATATTTGCATCTTTAATTGTTCTCCTTATTCTTTCTTCCATACACCACATTCTTCAGAAGGAAGGTGGTAGAGGGATAGTTCCCTGGTGATGGTATTGATGTGGGTCTATAAAAAGTGGGAAGCAACTTTTCTGAAGATTTTCTGGGTAGCCTTAGGCAAGGTCTAACTCCCAACACTCAATCCATATTCTACTGTCTACGAACAAACACCAAAGTGCCCAATCTTTCTAGAAGTGAGGAATGAGGAGGAATTCTTTGTCTGCATGGTGAGCTCACTCTGCAATGAGCTTTTTTCATCTCTTGAGGTCTAATGAAGTCCCAGTAACCATCTTTGCCTTTACTGGAGGAGATGAGAGGAGGTGAAGCCCTTGCACATAGCTCAGTGCTAAAGGCATTGTGGAAGAAAGGGATTTATTTTCTTTCTGTCCTTCTTCTTCCTACCTCTGTGACATAAATGTAAGGTTAAAGTATTTTTGAACAGAAAGAAAGCAGTGATTCCTCTGACAGGGCAGGAGGTGAAAGTGAGGGGAAAATTCTATAGCTTAGTTTTCTCTTCCTGTCAGTACCTAAACACCAAAGACTAAAGATGTCTTCTCAATAAAAGTTACTGTATAAGATACAGTAAAATTCCTTGGAGCAGAAAACACAAATCAGAATTTTCCCAGATGAAGTCATCAACCAGCTAGGCTAGAGATTTAAACTCTCTCTCCCCCTCCAGCCTAATTCATTGCATTATATGGAATGAAACAGACCCAAAAGTAAGAGGTCAAGGATCTCCTTCTCACCCTGGAATAGTTACAATCTGGTGTAGTCCATTCTCCTGGAGAAAGATCAGGTTTTGAATCCTCTCAGGGAAAGAGCAAATTAGGCATTTATTCTGTATCCTGGCTGAGTGCACTAAGTTCTGAGCT
This sequence comes from Calyptomena viridis, assembly GCA_013390005.1. Lineage (NCBI taxonomy): Eukaryota > Metazoa > Chordata > Aves > Passeriformes > Eurylaimidae > Calyptomena > Calyptomena viridis. The sequence goes on along the minus strand of WEIV01029909.1, from coordinate 133,981 downwards.
GAAGAAAATGGAGATAATTTTCTTTTTTGAGTAAGAACTGTAGAATAAACTCAGCATCAAAGACTCTGAGTCACACAGCCAGGAAGGGGTCTCTGGAGGTCACCAAGACCTGCCTTCTGCTTAAAAGAAGACATCAAATTTTACCTAATTTATAGGCTAGACCCATTATTCAGGGCCTGGGCCTGGTATTTCTCCAGGAATGGAGATTCCACAACTTCCATGTGCAACTTGTTTTAGTGTTTGATTATCCTCATGGTGAAAATGTTTTCTCGGACATCTAATTGGAATTTCCCTGGATGCAATTTATGGTTGTCACCCTCAATCTGTAAGTCTGAATGTATTTTATATTGATCCATGGGATAACTTCTAATTTACAAGATTAGAAACCAAATCAGTGGTAATCTTCCTTATTTATTCTCCAAATACCTGAAGTCTCCCAGAGCTCTGATGAGGAGATCTTGTTTTCACATCTGAAGGTAGATAAGCAGCCATTCATTACCAGCAAAAGCCATGTAATGAAGGTGTGCTTACCCAGAGGATTATTTTTTATTTAAGAGTACAAGGCTTGCTGGATTGTACACCACCTGGATACAGCAGTGCATTTCCTCTGTTTCAAGATAGTACCATCAAAATTCCAAATAAAACCTGAGCATAATGCAAACTTTGGTTTTTACAAAATAAGAATTTTATTTTGGGGCAAATCTGTTTCCAGAGAAGAGCTTTACAACTTCCCCCCAAGAAAATCTTCAACCAAACACCACAAATGAGTTAAACAGAGACTCACCAGAACTAACTCTTTGGAATATAGTAGAGGCTGAGGACTTCCCTTTGAGTATGGAGTTATATGAAAAAGAAGGGAATGCACCATTAAATTGGATAAGCGTGAATAAATGTCCAAGATTTTGAACTTCACCTGTGCCAGATTTAAAGTCATAAAAAATTAAGTAAATTGATAATCTGTTTACCTTTAATCTTTCTTAATGAATTTGGAAGAGAGCTTAATATTCATGCATGCTGTCCAGGATCACATTTTTTAATAAAAAAAATAATGTTGTTGAGATTGCTCAAAAAATCCATCTTTCTGGTGACTTAATCATCAGTGTATTTTTCAGATCATTCATTATCATAGTATCTAACATGTGCCTTTTTGAACACGTGCTCAAAATATTTTAGGTTAACCAAAACACTTTAGAAAAATCTAAAGAAACATTGAATATTTGTACATAACTCCTAAATCATTTAATACTCTTCCATACTGAAGGACGAATATGTGAAGAATGACTTCACAATCAATATATTTTATTGGTTTGGGATAGTTTATAGAGTTAGTTGAAAGGAGTGTTTTCTTATGATCAATTTTAGTCACCTTGGTTATTGTGCTCCATATATAACTAAGGATTTGTATTCCTATAATGACTCCAAACATACAAAAACCAGGTTTCATCACCATTAATGATCTTACAATCTATAGAAGATCTTTTCAAATCTGTGTGTGGCCAACAGTAAAGTCAAAAACTTGAATGGAGCATGACCAGAAAATTCAGAAGAGACACATACACAGATCCTAAGAAATGCATTTTGTCTTTCTGCTCCATTTTTCTGTGCTGTGGGGACAGTCTTCCTAATGTGTGCAGTACCTGTCATCACTACTTCTCTGGTCTTGATTGAAGACTCAAGGTACAGCTGCAAGAAAATTAATAACAGAAAAACAACACAAGAAAAGGGGCAAAAGAAGCAGTAAGAAGGTGAGGTAAAACCAGAAACTGATTTTATACTGTCCAAAATGGCCAGGTGTCATGGTTTGACTCTGGCTAAAAGCCGAGAGCCCACACATAGATCTAAAATTCTCAGAGAAGGGAAAAAAAAAACCTCCGACTTTTGTGATAAGGATTACAAGCAACTGTTTATTAACTACTTCACACAAGCAAAACAGGCTCTAACTTAGAATGTTAAGAGTTTACTACTACAACTACTACTAAAATCAGAGCTTAAGAGTTTAAGGGTGAGCAGTTTGATAGTTGTTACAGACACCTTTCTCCCCCCCACTCCTCCCTTTTAAGATCCTTCACCTTCCCCCAACAGCTCGGGAAGGCAGGTGTGTGTGTGTGGGGGGGGGTTACAATCAGAGATTTTCTTTGCTGCTGTTCAGAAGAGTGAGAGAGTCCCACCCCAGCTTTCCTCATGGGGTCTTCTCCACGGAAACAGNTACTTAAAACCATAACACCAGGTTTCAAACTGAAAATTAGGAGAGGCAAAATAAAAATTAAAAAAAAAAAAAAAAACCACAAAAAAAACCCCAAAAAAAACAAAAAAAAAAACAAAACCCAAAAAAAAAACCCAAACCCCACAGCACAAATGATACTTGGAAAAGGAAAGAAATACTATAATCTTGTTTAATCCTGAATCGTTGTTGCAATCAATTTAATTTTGTAGGTAAGGTCCCATGACACATCCATACCAAGAGCTAACAAGAGACAGAGCTGAAATATCAACAACCCCAACAGGAGACCAAATTTTCTCTTATGATGAAAATCTCTGCTTGGAAAGGTTTCAGATCTGCGTGATCAGTGTGAAATTGAAATTACTCCCAGTGATTCTGATGAGCCACTGTTTTCACAGATGAACTGTTTGATATTAAATGCAAGAAAGGAAACAGAGTCATACAAGAGCAAATGAAAGCTTTTGGGGGGCAAAAAGTAGGATTTTTTTTTACTAATCACTATAAATATATGCAATCAAATAAAAAAACAGAAAAAAAGAAAGCTAGAAAGATGAGCAGGGTTAGGAAGATATAAAGGATTTATTCTTTGCACAACAAAAGAAGAAATGAACGACAGCAAAAGATAATGTTCAACAGCACATCAATAGCTGGAATATGTGCCTATCAGCTGGATCCTTCATTTTGAATTACCAGACTATTATATTAAAATGAAAGGGATCTCATGCACTTTCTGTAACTTATAATAATAAAGTTCCTGCCCTTAGTAGGGATGAGACCTTTTAATCTTACAAAGCATTCATGCTGACAAACAAGCCAACCCATTTACATTTGCCAACTCGTTCATCTCTTTATTAATTTGCGTCACCAGCTCTGGCTGAAATTGAGCCATTCTGAGATCAGGAGCTGGTGTTGGGCAAGGTCCTATTTTCCTCTGGCTGTGGATAATTAAACTTATTGAGCTGCCATTAACTCATCCCTCTCTTCCATGAGTAGTCTGACTTCTCACTGGGGAGCTCAAAATTTTAGTGCAAAACTTGTTGTATTTGGTGTACAGGGAAACCTCAGTCTCATCCCTTGAATGTAGATGCAAGTACATGTGAGGGTTTTCTTTTTTAATATCAGACTCCAGCTTTCCTAAGTCTGAAGAATTTCAGTTTTCAGAGCTATTATTTACCAACCTAGCACTCAGATTTGTCTCTAGTCTTTACAGTGTAAGGTCAGAGGATTGGGAATGTGCAATAAATCTGGTGGGTTTGTATCATTTTCATCCCAGTTTGACAATACAGTACATATTCTTTGAGGTGGTGTTGTCTATTGGGTAGTAAAAGTACAAAAGGCCTTTAAATACCACTAATCAAACTGTGGGGGCAGTTAGTGGAAATAGGTTTAGACTATGCCATGCAGTTTTTGTGCCCAGCAAGAAGAGCTGCAACCAAATTGAGAACTTTAGGAGTTCAAAAACTTGGTACTTGCTCAATCCTTGCTCTGGAGGACAGGAAACTGTGCCAGCTACTACTTGGCATGGCTTAGCTCCTACATACTCAGATTAGCTGGTGTATTGGCAGGATGAAAGCCAGACTGGATGAGGTAGTTCTTTTAAAAAAGTGATTTTTATATCGTCCACCTTTTGTAAAAAACCAACAACAAACCAACCAACCAAAACAAACAAACAAAAAACCCCAAAGAAACTTCAACTGCTGACATAAATACAACCAGTATCTGAATTTGGAGGAGTAGTTTCACAGCTACTTGTTTCTGAAAATGGATGACCAGGGCAAATCTGAAACAATTTTCTTGCTGGCAAGAAAGTCCCTGGGTCTGATTCTTAAGGTGATGGCTCTTGGATGACTCTTGCCAAAACAGTTTGTCTTCAACATTGCTTGCATTTTGGATGACATATTATATAATTATAAATTGATGAGGTTTTCTTCTACTTTTAAGATATTTTGTGACTTGCATTGATTTTCTTTGTGCTTTTGGGTTTTTTCTGCTGTGTTTTTTCTAATCTTTTTCTTTGGGCCAAAAAGCAATACAGATTGTAAGTTTTACATCCCAGGATAAGCAGGACAACACTGTTTATGCAATGGAATTTATAGTCTGGTTGGTCTAGGTGACAGAAACATCAGGGTGAATGGAATTTAGGTTTGTGCACAGTATCTTTGTAGTTACAACATACAGTGATATTGTTTATTATGTTGTTTTCTACTTGCAATAGCAAAGGACCTGAATTGCCAACATTCAGGTGCCTGAAAATGCAAATAGGGATCTAACAAGATGACAAAAACTAGGGAGGTGTCCATGTTTGTCAACATTTGAACATTATTCCTTCTGTCAAGTCATACAGAAAGATGCAGACATTTCTGAAAAATCTCTTTAGCTCTGTATGTTATACACACCTTCAAAAATCTGGTAAAAATTCCACAGTGAGCTTCATGACCTTCAAAGGCAGGGAAATGAAGAATTCCAGGAATCTTATGAGACTGGTGCTATGGAATGGGCAGTATAAATTCATGGAGATCTCTGTGAGATGAGATAAGATAGGATGGGATTGATTTTCAGATGTCCTCAGAACACTGAGCTTTTCTCCTTCCAGAAGGCACCATGGTTGCTCTTTGGTTTGTATTTCCCTTATGAATTCCTTGAAGGAATCAATGTTGCTACTTACTAATATATTCCTCCAGTAAAGCATAGTAGGAATTGTGCACATTTCCTAATTATCTCTGGTGCCAGGTTCTCTTGAAAGTAGGTTTCAGGTATGAAGGAAATTCTTTGTTGTCAGGGTGGGGAGGCCCTGGCACAGGTTGCCCAGAGAAGCTGTGGCTGCCCCATCCCTGGAAGTGTCCAAGGCCAGGTTGGATGGAACTCTGAGCAACCTGGGATAGTGGAAGGTGTCCCTGCCCATGGCAGGGGGTTGGAATGAGATGGTCTTTAAGTTGCCTTCCAACTCAAGCCATTCCATGATTCTATTATTCTATGATTGACTCCATGATGAAGAGCTGTTGCCTGGAGCATCCAAATATTAAGACTTGAAGGCACTCTGTTCATGTATAGAAAATTTAATGTGCTTCTCTCTCCTTTACCACATATGCCAAGAGAACCAGTAGCCATCTGATCTTCCTAAAGTATGTTGGTGTAAGAAATTTTTGAATGTGCAAGTCTTTCTTTAAAAATTGCCTTTGAATCAAGATTTGCCTGTTCCATGTGGTATAACTTTACATTTTATCTCCAGCATAGTACTTATAAATACTGGTAAATTTTAGAATAAGCCTGAATGGCACAGGTTGAATGAATTCTTGGTTTCTACTTACATGTTTCTGCAATCTAGTGGAATAAAGAGGTTATTGAAAGAAATTACTGAATCAGAACGCACTGAATCATTGAATGTTTTTTTACCTTGGGTAAATCAAATAATTCTTCTTTTGGTTGCAGATATCACAACACTTGGAAAAATGTTGCATTACAGTTGTCATTCTCTCAGATGTACTCACAGGGCCACCTTGGCTTGTGAGTGGCAATGACAGCCTGGGATACATTGGCTGCATGCACCTCATGTCCCACCTCTGTGGGACAATTATGTCCATCAGTAGAGAATCCTGTTGCTAAAAGCACAATCCAAATCACTTTGAAAAACCTGGAAAAGCTGCCATAGGTTTTGGATCAGACCCCCTGGTGCAAGCTGAATGTAAGAAAAGCTGCTAAATTCACATGGAATTCTTTTCATCTAGATAAAAGATAAGCTCTCACTCAAGCTGTGAACTCCCAAGGGGAGAAAAAATGAATAGAAGAGATGTTCAAACACAACAGGTTTGATTGTGCCTCACCCTGTGTGGGTGCTGGAGGAGTGGGAGATGAGTGCAGGCTTTCCCTGCTCCCTCCAGAGAGGCTACTCCAGGCTAGACACAGTTGTGCTCCCTGAGATCAGGGAGCCCAGGGACTGGCAAAGAAGATAATGCCTGGAGCAGGGAAGAGGAAAGGGATTTCAGGATGCAGAGTGGTTTGCCCCCACTGGCAGGTGATGCACTCTTTAAAGTGGGGCAGCTGCTGCCACACACCAGGTGGGAGGCTGGCATCAATAAATCAGCTCAAATTAGCACGTGCTTGGAGTTGCACATAAACTGATTTGCTTAAGAAGATTTATTTCTGTGCTCCCAGGAAGCCTTGCTGGGATGGTACATGTAGCAATTGTGCTTTCTGCACAAGGTTAGCACTGAAAAGAGATCAAGCAGTTGTATAAGAAAGAAAACAACTGATAAAAGCTCCAAAACATGTTTTTAAAAATGTACACTTTCATGCAGTCTACCAAAATGAATGTACTGCTGTTCTGTGAGGACGTACTGCTTTCTCCAGTCTGAAACAAAAAGGCTCAGCTAAATGGTCTCAGAATATTAGGAGGAAAATGTCCAGTTCCTAGGTACTTGAGAGGACCAGGGGGAAGCACTTTAAGCTGAAGGGAAGTAGATTTAGATTGGATATTAGGAAGAAATTCTTCCCTGTGAGGGTGGTGAGGCCCTGGCACAGGTTGGGCAGAGAAGTTGTGGATGTCTCATCCCTGAAAGTGTTCAAGGCCAGGTTGAATGGGACTTAGATGGACCTGGTCTAGTGGAGGATGTCCCTGCCCATGGCAAGGGGGTGGAACTAGAAGGTCTTTCAGATCAGTTCCAACCCAAACCATGATGATTCCATATATACTATAGTAGCAAATACCAGCTGGTCAAACTGGGAAATGAGGCTTCCCAGGACTGAAGTGCAAGTGTGGAGATGCAGGTTGCACATCCAGGTAGAAGAAGGACAGAAAGTGTAAGGAGTAGGAGTAGGGAAAACCCATGATCTTTTCTTAGAGTTTTGTTTGTTCCCAGTGTAAAAGGAGAGAAGGATCATTTGTGCCTCATCTGGTGCAAGCAGCAAGTGGCCACCAGGGCTTTTAGAAAGGACCTGGGGAAAATATGTGCACACAGTGGTCCTTCAGACTGTGCTTCCTGCTGCTGCACCTCTGTACTGATGTATGGAAATGAGTTCTGGATGGTTTATTGATCCAAAGGATCAGATTAAGGCTCTCAAATTTAGAATTGGGTTTGTAACAAGAGGTGAGTCAGCATCATTAATATATCCTTGAGGTTATTGGGTAAATAAGAGCAGAGAGTGGTCAGTGAACCTCACTGAGAGGTCAATGCAAACTAAAGCAAAGCCAGTGATAGTTCATGGGCTCTTTAGCAAAGATAGTTTTTCTCTGCTCAGTTGCTGTATTTTTCTTTCAGACTTTTGACCTTTATAATCAACAAGAAAAGGCCGTCAATTCTGCTTGTTACTGAAAGAACATTTCCCTTTGTCACTGAGAGGGAGAAGTCAATGGGCCATTTTTTCCTGAGCTGGCACAGCTTCACTAACCAATATTTTTCCAGTGAATTCAGGACCTGTGATGATTGATTCACCCATTTAATGACAAAGCAAGCAAGTCCTGTGTAGACAATGGCAGTAAAAGGTTCTGTGTACTTCAGGAATGATCTGGAAGGACTGTGATTAGAAGGGCATTATTTCTTTCTCCATTTTGATTTCTTTCTCCTGCTGAACCTGCTGCTCAGTGTAACTCATACCTGGAGTTGTGCAAAAACCCCAAACTGTTTCACTTTGGTTCTAGTTGATCTTCTCCACAAACCTGGTTGTGTGTAGCCTCTTTTAAACTGTTTTATGCTCATTGTGGGTATAGTAGAAAAGAATATCACTTCAATGTACAAAATTGAGTAAGTATCACACTAAAATATTTGGGCCTTTATGAAATGTATCTTATTTTTATTGTTTCTTATGTATCTTATGTTTATTGTTTGGGAAATGTGATGGATTTTTTCAAACCTCTGAGGTCAAACGTAATCAGAATTTTTTGCAGATCGTACCATTGAACACAAAACTTATTTAATACAAATAATTTAAAATAATTAGAAAAATTTCAATGAGCGTAAATGTATTTAAACCTGCTTCCTAAGAAGATGAATATTGTTACTGATGGACCCACTCCTTTCCCTGCATAATGTATAATGTTATGAAGTACTTGCCAATGCTATCAGGGTCTCTTTTTTTTTTTCCCTAGCCTCAAGCCAGGGCTTAGTCAGCAGTCACAGCCATTTGCCTTCAGACCTAACTTGCAAATGCAAGGAATAAAGCTTAAGTACCACAAAATTCCTTCTGACTCCAGCAGAGACAAATTTTCTCTCTGAAATGTTGGATCTTTTCACAAGCAGAAGACTCAGTGACATTTTGCTGTGTCACTAAATCCACACAAGCAGAAGTAACTTTTGCCAAAGTGAAGAATATGAAGTTGTTACACACAGTTAAGCTTTAAGGGTTATGCCAGACCAATTCCTTAAGTCATTCTAAATCCAGCTGAAGATGGCATCGAATTTATCATCCTAGTCCTTAGGCAGGAAGATAACACTAAAATATCAAATCTGTCTCTGAACCAAGTCTCTATTTAGCAATATTCTGTCTATCTACACAAGGTGTTTTATACACATATGTATATGTATATATATCTTCTCATTGAAGTTAGTGGGAGTTTTGTGATTTATTTATCCGTGTATAGGTGGATTGTATATCACAGGTTATTGCACAAATAATTCAGCACACATACTTAATTTCCTGTGTAAGAATTAATAGCTATACACACAGATTAGCTCTTTTAAAACAAGCTATTGTAGATTCAGCAATCACATCTCCTTGAAGAATTTAGGCTACAGTGATATAATTTTGCAACAGGAAGATTGTATTTTCTGCTACTTATTATCTGTTGTCTCAGATAAATCCTATGTATTTTATTTATTTGTCATCCTCCTTTAGACTATTCTTGCAGAAAGGCATCAAATTTACTTGAGGAACTCTGGTTCTGTGCTGTATGCCACACATTTTTTTTAAAAATAGCAAAATTTTTTGGATTAAATGTATTTCAGAATTTCCTCTTATAGCTGGTTTTCCCAATTATTGCACTGTTTGTATAATATTTGCTTTGTCTTTAGAAAAAACCTTATATGTTTACTTGTACTTAGCTCTCAATATGCATTCATTATGTTCACAGTGAATATAATTTTGTTTTGTGTGGGAATGGCATAAAGTAGAACAAGTTAACTGAAGCCTTTGAGGATGCAGAGAGTGCAGTGGTTTTTCTCTTGCTGCACCAGTTGGTTCTCTCCCACCTTCCCCTCATCTCTGTCCCTTTGAGCCCAGTCCTGTGGACAATAACCTCTACTCACAGTCCCCTGGGTCCCTTGTCATGGTTTGACTCTGGCTAAAAGCCGAGAGCCCACACGTAGATCTAAAATTTCTCAGGGAAGAAAAAAAAACCCTCGACTTTTGTGATAAGGATTACAAGCAACTGTTTATTAACTACTTCACACAAGCAAAACAGGCTCTAACTTAGAATGTTAAGAATTTACTACTACTACAACTACTACTACTACTAAAATCAGAGTTTAAGGGTGAGCAGTTTGATAGTTGTTACAGACACCTTTCTCCCCCCCACCC
>WEIV01029909.1:42265-124096 GCA_013390005.1 Calyptomena viridis | reverse complement strand
TGGCCATGATGTTCTGCCTAGCATTTTTTTTTCTTCTGCTTCTTAAATATGTTATCACAGGGGTGTTGTTGCCTGACCTTGGCTAGCTTAGAGCAGAGAAAAACTCTAGCAGCTTCTTAAAGAAGCCTCTCTCCTAGCACCCCCAGCTAATAAAAATCTCTGGTTACTTAAAACCACAACATTGCACAATTTCAGACTTGAATTCCTCACCTACAAAACTTTAGGGAATGAGTGTAGCTTTTCTTCAGCACAAAGCATAGAAGTTTGCAAATGTTGTCAGAAATGATCTATCAGCGTTGCTGCTGAGGATACAGACAGATGTTATTCCAAACCCTAAAAAACAATGAGCTGAATGTGTGTTCTTAGATCAATTCATAGCCAATTTTAGAAAATAGCACATGAGAGGAACAGACTCCTTCTGTTTGCCATTTTCCATGGAGGTTAGGCTGTAACAACATCCTCTCGTGCTGAGCTGATCCATGTGGAGGGTCTGCACTGTCTATGTCAGCTGTAATTTGTGCTGTGACTTGTCCTTTGGAGGAACTGACTGCACGGAAAGACAACACACCATGTTTGCTCCATCCCTGGAAGTGTCCAAGGCAGGGTTGGATGGGACTCTGAGCAACCTGATCTATTGGAAAGTGTCTCTGCCCGTGGCAGGGGGATTGGAACTAGAGAATCAAGGTCCCTTCCAACCCAAACTATTTTATGATTCTATTATACTTATTTCAGAAAATGTACAACAATTTATTAGGAATATGGTTGTGTGTTTGATTTGTTGGTGAGTTCATTTAATTTTAATGAGTTTGCAAATGGGCATTGAGAAACTAAAGCAATACTGAGTACAGGCTGAGACTGAGTAAAGGTAACTAAAATAAATTTATGCAAGACTGTAAAAGTCTCCAGCTACTGGATTGGCATAGGCATTAATACGAATTAATATTAATAATTAACAATTAACTTTAAGAGGAAGTTTAACATATATAAAGTGGGAAAATAAAATAAATTCTTGTTGCCAGGCCACCAAATAAATTAATCCTGTTCAATCCTACTCAGTGGTTTAGTCCCACTGCTGAAAAATTGTTTATTTACCTAGTCCAAATTTGTTGTCTTTATTTCTGGTTTCCTTCTCACTCATAACTGATAACTGCAGTTCTCAGAACTCCAATTTCACTCCATCTTTATACAGAAATAAACTTTAATGTCATATAACTATTTTTGGAATAAATACACTTCAATTTAGAAAATGAGTTCATGTATCATACAGTCATGCAATTTGATAAATTATATTGTTTGTATGTGAGACATAAAAGTTTTGTTCAGTTCAGACAGTCAAGGCTGAGGTTGTGAAGATGCCAAATTTTTACTTATTCATAGTGAAGCACCCAGGAGTTTTCAAAGTGATACTCTATGATGCAAAAATCCACTGACAAGATCTGTAAGAATTTCTCATCCCTCTATTAGTGCTACTGGTGGGTGGTAATTTCTCTCATGAAATGATTTCAAATGGCACAGTCTGGTGCTTCCCATCAAGGAAGAAGCAGGTTATGGCCACTTGTACATCCAGATCACTCTTCAGCTGCAGTGCAAACCTAACTCAGTCTCCTGCTCCGTTACAGAGGTTGTGTGTGAGTGGTACATATGCCCAAGTCATTAAAAATTGTCACATTCACTCAGTGGTTTGAAACAGACATTTTCATAAAAATTACTCTTGGGATTGTTCTGTTGGATTTGATTTATCAATTCCTGATGCAGACTTTCAAATAAATAAAACATAGCCTGGTATTATTTAATATCATTTCATACAATTGGTGAAAACTAATCTGATGATTTTGTAGAGGGATTTCTTATTTCCCAAAAGAGCCAACAGATGACGTCTATCTAATTTGCCAGTTAAAATTTGTACATGCAGCTTATGGGAGAAAATTGATTGGAACTTACTTGACTGTTGAATAAGATTCACATCAGTAAATATCCTGACTGCATTATTATTACCTAAACTTTCAAACCACAAAACATATTTTGTCTCATTTATTTGTAGAAGAATGACACAATAATTTTGTGAATAATCAACTTTTCAATTTAGAACATCTAGTTCTACTAATTAAAATTGAACCCTTCTATTTGGCTCATTTGAAGGGAATAATAATTTCTCATCTTAAGATTTAACTGGATCTTTATTTTCTCACAACCTTCAAAAAAAAAAAGATTATCTTATAAATATGTGGGGGTTCTATACTTCTGTTCAATTTTCATCTGGTTTAGTCCACAATGCCAAAATATGGATACTTTAATACCTATAGCTAAAATTCAAGAGTGATATTATTTAAATTGCTCTTCATGAATGAGGCTTTTCCATTAGACTATTCATTGGAAAAGAGGAATTGTCATCAGACTGCAACTGAAGTTTCATTTACTTCAGCATCTTGTGCTTGTTGGCAGTGGCAGATAATGCAAAATACTGCACAGTAGGCAGTTATTTTATGCATGGCATCAAGGAAAGCTCCTTAGGAAATGTGGAGGATTTATATATATATTCCATAATACTTATCTGTTCAGTAGTTAAAGCTCTTAAGTCTAAAGACTTAAATACTTGCTTTCTCTTCTTAAATGCACTTTGATCTACTTATGACTTTAGCTACCTAATTGCTGTGTTGGTCCTACATCCTACATTCCAGTACCAAATGAGGTCTGTGGAATATCTGCTCAGCTGCAAACTTCAAAGAAGATATTTCCCTGTGTCCTTAGCCTGAAGGGAGAAGGTTTTCTTGGTAATCCTTTTGCTTCGTCCATGTTTCTGTGCAGCATCTGAGCAGAAATGACACACATATGTCTCCTCTCCTCCAGTTTTGGAAATTTCCTGCCTTTTCCTTTACCCATGTGTGGTCTTGTTCTCTGCCAAACATCAGAACTGATATTTCACCTCTCCATGTGCAAACCAAGAAGAGGCTCTCTGCCAAGCCCAATCCATTATAAAACTTGAGCAGATCTGACACATATGGGTTGATGAATCTTCTGATGTCTCCTACTGTCACTTTTCACAACAGCAACAGGATGATTGTCTCAACCTCCCCACTTTGAGCTCACACAACTATTCCAGAAATTGCCTGTCCCAAAGTAGTTTAGTGAGTAAACTGATACTGCACAGAGATTTCTTGGGGAATTTGAAGTATATGTGGAGTAACTAAAAGGGCATCTGGGAGTTGTCACCAGAGCAAGTGACCTGAATAACCCTCTTTGCTGTGCTTTGGACACAGCTGTGGCCACCACACAAAATCTTAAATGGGAGTGGTGTTCTGTTACTTGTAACAGAGCTGTGAACACTTTTTATAAAAGGACAAAACATCATTGCAGATGGCATGAATGGCCACCACTTGATGAAAATGGTAGGCATATTGCTGGATTATAAAAAAACAGACCTACCTTGAGAAAATGCTTCTTTCTGGATCAGTAATCTCAGTGTCTCTCTTGTCTTGTAATAAAAAAGCTGCAGGGTACATTAGTATTCTGTGATACCACAGAAATCTTTTTTCACATTCATATATATTATATTCCTGCATATATGTTTGCACAACTAAATAACTTATACAAGCACGTTAGAGGAGAAAGAAAATTAACTATATTATTATCCCTAGCTTCACTGTATGAAACTGCATTAAAAAACGCCTCATAATAGCTAGGACATTAAATATTCTTACAAAGGTCTCTACACCTGGTCATCTGTTTTATGAAAGATTTGAAATCTAGTGTGTAAAGATTCCAAACATCTGTAGCACATTAAAAGCAGCTTCCCACAGTACTGCATAATCAATTAGTACTTCATGAAAATGGTTATTGTCTGGCAATTTGTACTGAAAGAATAGTGTTGTGGAACAGTAGTGCTCTGTCAATTTTTGACCCTACTGCAGGCTCTTCTTTCTGTAGCTCAATCCTCTCTATAAACTGGGAATAAAGCTTGTGTGTCTCCAAAGGGTTTTCTAAAACATAATCATAGAATACATATATGATCTCAAGATGGCACAAACACATTATCTTGGTTTCCTTGATTCATTAAAATTTTTAAACAGTGGAAACTGCATACAGTTTTCATGTAATTTCTGAATTTTTTTTGTCTTTTTTTTAAGGTTTGGACCTGTGGCCCTTGCAGTGTCACCATGTATTTCTATGGAATTGAAAGAAAGCAACCACTCTTAATCTGGGTTTATCTAGACTCTAACTTAACACAGTAAAAGAAGAAATATTTTTATATGATTATGGCTAGTCCAAAAGAATGAAAACAATATAGGATCCAAACTGCACACGTTTATTGATGTCCTAAATAATGTGTAAAATTCCATACTTAATTTCTTTTCAAGTCTGAACAAGCCCGAAGGCTTTTCTTCCAAGACTGTTCTTATTCTCAGACCTGAAGTACTCCTTTTATGGCTGGTGTAGTTTGTTATGTTGTGTTATAATTGTCCTTAAAAAGATGGCAACTGGTGCTAAATTTTGTGCAAACCCAGAGACCTCAATAAAACTTGCACTGAAGAATTTTCACCTAAATAAGTGAAGTGGGCAGAGGGTGGGATGCACTTGAATGAACAGTGTGAGCAGTAGAGGTCTGAGGCTGGTAAAGAGTAAGGGATTATTAAGGTGCAAAGCTGGCATTTATGCCAGAGAAATAACTTTAAGAAAAAGGGAACAACATGAATTGAGCAGGACCCCACAAAGACTGTAAGACAGGCATGGGGTGACCCCGATGCAAAAGGGCTGAAAGACTGGGAGAAAGAAAATTCAGCCAGCACAGTATGTACCACTCTATAAAAGAATAACATATTTGCCTCTTTTTATGCTAATTTTTCTACCAGATGCAAGATCTTTTTACTCCTCCTTCTCATATTTTTGTTCACTTGTTACAATGCAGGAAGGAAGAAAGCCACAGAAGCACATGTTCCACACAGTTTGGGGTAGAAGAACCCAGGCAAAGGGTTTACTTTGTATTTTTCTCCTCCCATTGCAAAAATATTTGCTGTACTTGGTCCTGCTTCTCAGACTCCCATCAGATTTAATTAAGCTGCTGGCATTGTTACTCAAAACCTTGAGCTTGTTGCACTGTGAGACGATATTGAGAATCTCATCAGCTGTTTCTGCCCCAGTTGCTAAATTCTACCAGGTTGTTTGCACAGACACTGCCTGCCTGCCCTAGCTATGTGCTGTATGTGATGGAAGTGTTAAAGTAGGTGGAATTGCTCTTCATATATCCCAGTGAAGTCAGTAGACTTGCTGGAAGCTGACATGGTGGCACCAAGGAATGCTGCTGAATAATAACTAGCAAGTTACTGGAAAGATCTAGAGAGAAAAATAGGAATTTAAACAGGAAAAAGGCAAGTTTTTCCCCTTGTTATGACTGTACGTTTAGTCTGGCATCAGCACAATTTTGAAAAAAATCATGAATGTACCTGCTTGGATACAGGCTCCCAAGTACCTGATTGTTTGGCTATTATTGTTGCTATAGATAACAAAATTAGAAGTTTGTGATTGCTCATCTCTTGCTGTTTCTGAGAGTTTGTTTCATGATTTGGACTCAGTGGGGCTAATTTCCTGCCTGCCAAATGACAAGAGTTTTATGGCTCTGAGCTCCAGCTACCTGTAAAGGTTTGCCCAGCTGGAAAAAGTCAGCACAGCACTGGAGTTTGCTTTTCACAGGGGCTGCTGCCTTTGTAACTCTGACCCTGGGCTGGAGGCCTTTCATAGACAGAGTCTATTAAAGTCCCTGGATTACTTGGTGTGATACCAACTGCTTTTATTTCAGCCCTAATGTCAGGCAAGACAAAGTTCCTTAGCCTCTAAAATTCCACCTAGAGAACCCAAGCTTTAGGCAAAAGTTCATACCCCAAAGCATATTTTTACCTTCAAAGCTCAGCTGGTACAAAATCCCATCCTAATTATTTAACCCTAGCTGGGGGACAGATTACTATGAAACTGCTGTAGTTAAACACCTTGTGAATTAAACTTCTTCTGTCTGTTTTTTGGGATGAGTTTTGGAGAAGGAAGGACAGCCAGAGAAGTGTCTGCCTTCTCCCCCAACATTAAATACAAAATGTAGACATGCTAATTTAGAGAAAACTCTCTTGTGAAAACACTTTGATAGGATTGTAGCCTCAGGTTTGGAGATCAATGAATTATGATGAGCATCCTGATGACCAGAAAGGCAAGAAAAAACACTGGGACTGATTGATCCTAAAGTGCTGGGTCAGTTCTGAGACTGTCAGTTCTTTGGTGCTCAAGAAACAACTCTGTATCTCATCTGCAAAAATACTAAACTAAAGACAGAGAGAGCTTTTCTTTGAAGAGAAAAATGCAAATATGCCTAAAATATTATACAAATGTGTTTTGAAAGGGAGATCCAAAAAAAGCAGTCTTAATCACCCCCTACCTCTGTTCCCTTTCAACAAAATAAGGACAATCTTATTTTTCACAGAATCTCAGAATGGTTGAACTTGGAAGGGACCCCTGAAGACAATGTGGTCCAATCCTTTTCTCAAGAAAGGCCACCTAGAACCATTTGTCCAGATGGATTTAATTTTCCACAGAGATGTTTTGAAAATTAATTAATATTTTTGAAGCATTTGGTTACTATAGTAATAAGCATCACTGAAGAATTCAGGAGGAAATTGAGCACTATCCACTCTGTGGAAAGCAACAGAAAAGACGTAACATGAGCTTATGTAATTAGAAAATAGATTATGGTGCACACTGGAGTCCATTCTCTGATTTTGGTGAGTTTGAGTCTGTGACCTTAGTAATTCTTTGTAATTTCTATGTTTTTGTTCTAGTGGTCAGACTGAATAGTCCTGAATATAAAATATTTTCTTTACATATTTATGTGTAACTTATCTTATATTCAGGCTTTGTGAGAATTCTTGGAGTGCTTCTGCATAAATAGCAGGCAACGATGTAGTGCTTTCCCTGACATCTTGTTTGTTATGTGTGTAGCATAATTATTGGTCAAGTCACTGAATAAACACCGAAATAATTTGCTATTATATGAAGAATATGAATCTACTCCTGCTGCACTGTCTGAGTTTCAGCCACTTGGACTCATTCTCTTTCTCTTTTGTTTGCAGTGTATTTCCATGAAAGCAGATGAACTTTGTCCCAACTACGCAAACAGAAAGTGTTTAATTAAGCCCAAAATATAGTCTGTCCCCTACTTCTCCTCAGTTTCCATAGCCTCTGTTCATTCAGCACAAAAAACCCAATTCTCTGTCCTGTTTTAGCAATGTTCTGTGAATGAACATAAGGGAAGTAATAACACTTCCTAATCCTTCTTCATGTTAGGATGAGGAATGTAAATCTAGGACTTCTAGCACCTTGCCCTCTCTGATATTGTTCTTGCTTGCTGCTTCTTGCCATATTTCTGGATTTCCAAGTATGGATTTTTGCATCCCCACCTCCACTTTATCTGTTTAGGAAACACTGCTCTGAATTCTGCTTTCTGACCCTGAACTGAATCCTTACTCAGCTATAATAGTTCTCTAGCTCTGAGAGAGTGTTTTGTTGATTTTATCTTGCATTAGACATGTTTTCATTTCAGTAGATCACATTTGAAAACTTGCTTTAATGTTTTGAAATTCAGTGAAGAAGTGAAACCAAGTAGGACCATATCCATCTCCATTTTTTCACAAGTTTGTTCCATTTGTCTCAATTTACAGTAGTCTTTGTTGGGATATCCTGATGGATCAGGAAGATTCAGCAGAAGAAAAGAAAAAATTTGTTTTGAAATATGCTTTTTTTTTGTGTTTCTTAAGGATCTGAAAGGCAAAGGTATAAGAGAGTCACTGGTATATAAGAAGTGACACTTTAATGTGTAAGTGACACAGTTATCTCCTGTGTGGGATTTTAAGTTTTTTATAGACCCAGAGCATCACCACATTGCACTTGATGTTCCAATCTTGGCCATCACAGCAGGGCAAGGTATGTGACTGTATTAAGAGGATGCTACTTTTTCTTCCCTTTTAACCAACAGTGTAAGAAGGTAATGGTCAGTGCAGTCGGATGGTCACTTAATGGCAATCCCAAATGAAGCAGAAAATTGAGGGGGTCTGGGTTAATCTCCAGTCTTTTTCTGGGCACTGAGGCAATCAGAATAGGAGATGCAGAATCTCAAGGTCACATTTTCTTCGTGCAGCTCTACGCTGTGTAAGGACCAGAATCATAAATCTCTCTGATGTTCTGAAAACTCTGGGTTTGGCTCCCATTCAGCAGCCATCCATCTAGGAGATATATAGCCCACATCACCTCAATATCTGAATGTCTACCATCCTTAATGTATTGATCCTCCCAGAAATCCTCAGTGGCAGAAAAATGCTACTACCCCTATTTTAGAAATAGGGAATTAAGGCATAGGACATGAGGACTGAAAGTCACAAAGAAAGTCTGTCTTAAAAGTTGTAATGCAAAGCTCAACCCGACCTCCACTGAGCCTGAAGGAACTTACAACCTCTACTATGGTAGAGAGGTTCAGTTGTGCTTTTAAACATTGTTATTCAAGAAAGCTGTAGGTGCAAAAAAAAGTGAGTTTAACTTCTAATTCATCACACTTCTTTCTAGCAGCTGTATAAATATGTTCTTGTTTTCCCTGCTTCAAAAACATCTTCCTTTGCAGGTTTTTGAGGTTTTTCATGTGTATTTTATTTTAGAGCTCCTTCACAAATTATCTTCCACTGAAACAGTTCAACTGCTCACCATGTCCAAAGCAGACAAAATCTTGATCACATGGAATGCAATCAAAATATTTTTCTTTTAATTTGGTAATCTACCATGAGACTCTATTTAGTCAAAATAGCATGTAACAGTTTTTACATCATTCTACTCTCCTATTCATTATACCCCATTATTTGGACACCTACATTTATTACTATCAATTTATTATAGTCTTAGTAGTAATAGAGATAAGGCAGTCAGTCAGCTGTGTTTAGCTGAGAAGGTTTAAAATGCAGTTCTTCCTGTGACTTGAAGATTGTATGGATTCACCAGGAATCTTATTTTACAAGGCAGACCTTGTGTCTATGTGTTATCAGATTTAGCAATCCCAAACAATTTTTTTATTATTTGCTTTGCTCTAGAGACCAGTCAGACCATATACTGCCCTCTTTTAGCAGTCAGTGTATGATGAACAGTCAAAATCCAGTTTGATTATTTAAAAATTTTACATGATGTTCTAAATTTGGAATCTCTTTTCTCAATGCTTCCTCTTTGACAGTGTCTGGTAATTTGGCCATTTCATATGATTTCCCATTCTTGAAAAAGCCCTCTATAATAGGCATGTCAATGAATTTATTCATGTCAAATATTTCTCTCTCTGTCTTAAATCATAGTTTCCTAAATTATAAACCTATGGTTCTATATGAGGTTAGGAGGGAAGTATTCAGGTTGAACACCTTTATATTCCAATCCTTACCCAAAAAGCATTGCTATTCTGGAATGTACTCAAGGCTTGTTAAATTCAAAGGGATTGCCACCAGATTAAAAGCAAACAAATAATGTGCCTTATTGAGTCAGGATCATTATCTGGTTTCCCACTAATGCAATTCCACCAAGTTAAACTCAGTTCTGACAGCTGAAGGGAGAGAAGGATCAGTGTCAAGGTCCCACATTGGTAATTTACATGGGAATGTGAGAACTGACACAAAGTCTCCCAGTGATAAAGACCAGAGAGATTAAGCAGTTGTTCCAAAAAAATAGAGCAAATGCACTTTTTTTTGGTGTGTGGGAAAGAAACTAAAGCTTTGAATTCTTTCTATCCCATACCTCTGCAGACAAGATTATGAAAAGAACCCCAGCAGGCAAGAAAGTAACCACAAAACAGGAAAATAAGTCTCTTTCATATATAGAAAGGAGAGCTGGAAGAGCTAAGGAGTGTTTCTGAAATAAATTTGCACTGATAGAAGGGAAAAAATTGGAAAGTAATGAATTTTTGAGGAACTTTCAATTACAGAAACAAACACAGTCTGTAGATAAGAAGATGGTGTTGCAAAAGAAACTCACTAGTGGCAATTCAATTTCCTGAATATATATAAAACCTATATATAAAATAAAAGATTTAATTGATTCAGCTGAGGAGAGGGTATTACTAGGAAAAGAACTGGCTGCAGCCAAATAATTTCTGTTAAGTCTTTGGTGTCATTATTTATCCAAGTATTCCTTCAAGAGGTTGTTTTTCTCTTCTCCCTTAATGGTGTTGAGAAGACTAAAATTTCCATGCAATTGGATGGGTTCTGTCCTGGTTTGTTGGAAAGGTCAGCTAAATTTGGTTGAGATCAAAGCAATGTGTGCAGTATGACTGGTAAAATAGGAGCTGAGATCTTAAGCTGCCATTCTTTATGTTGCCTGAGTTTAAAGATGGCACAAGTCAAGACACTGATTGTGACAGGATTATTTTAAAAGAACTTTGAAAAAAAAATTCCTCTTCTACAGCAATACAAGCTAAAAATAAAAACAAATTCAAAAGAGAAGATTTAGTCATTTTACAAATTTTATAAAATTCTTTTGTACGTTTTTCCCCTACTTGGTGTATTCAACCCTTCTAAGTGTGATGTATCTCAGCAGTATTAACAAGTTAATTTTTTTTAGTTTTTTTGTTTCTTTCTTCTTTCAGGATTATGAAGTGAAGATATTTAACAAAGCTGACCAAAGAAAAGAGGAGAAAATCACACCTAGTTTAAAAATATTTGTTTACCGTCCCACTTCTTTCTGAAATTCGAAAGCCATCTGAAAGATCTATAAGTAGCTGTAAACAACACAAGGAAAAAAATTTTAAGAAAGTATCATAAAATTCATTCTGCCAATTGAAAAGAATGACTTTTGGCAGGGAAATGTCATAGAACTAGAAAACCTTGAGCAGTTTTAAGATCCAGCATAACCCAGGTTCTTAAACTATTGTGTTAGAGACTTTACTCCTCATGCTGCACTCCTGTTTAATACATTCTTATTTTTCCTCTTTTCTCAGATTACATGGCATGGATATACATGCTAGTGTGCAGGCTGTAAATAACATTTCAGGAGATATTAAATCAAACTTTCTTCTGGTAAATTCCAGTGGAGTTGTGAGACACAAAATAGAAAAATATGAATCTCTCTTTATGTCTTCATTAACAAAACATAATTTATCCTTCATTCTTTTTTTTTATGAGTTCAATAATGTTTCAGTAATGATCATTTAGAAAAATATAAATAAATTACTTGTAGAAGAGAGAGACTGTAATCAGAATGTGCAGCACAGAGGGAGAGCAATTCCAGACTTCACTGTGCTAAGTCCTATGCAAACACAGAGCAAGATGTCCCTTTTGTTCAATTTGATTAAGTATAGGGGTATATAAAATAACCTAACCCCTATGTTACCAAATGCTTGAATCTCATAGTTCTAAAATGTGACTCAGAGGACAACAGTTTCAAGAGAGTTTTTCACCATCTCAGACTAGAAGGCTCCGTTTTATTTTTTGGTTTACTTATGTCCTTCATCTAATAAACCACGAGTAACATTCTGTGTGAATTTGTTCTCTGGACCCTGGTCATTTGTACAGTCTTTATTACAGTGGCTACAAAGTGTCACACTGAAGGTAGGTATTGATGGGAACATAATAAGTTTTTTAAAGAACTGTCATAGATGTTAACAGGAGAGGCTCAAGACAGATGAGACAAGAACAAAAAGTCACTACAGAAACAAAAAAAAAGGAAAAAGATTTCTGAAGAGTTACAGATAAGTTTGTCTTGCTCTAGAAATGGAGAGAAGTGGGTTAAGGATCATAGAATGGCCTGGGTTGGAAGGAACCTTAAAGACCATTTAGACTTGCCCAAGTCTCCTGCCACGGGCAGGGACACCTTCCACTATCCCAGGTTGCTCCAACCTGGCCTTGGACACTTCCAGGGATGGGGCAGCCACAGCTTCTCTGGGCAACCTGTGCCAGGGCCTCCCCACCCTCCCAGGGAAGAATTTCTTCCCAATATCTAACCCAAACCTACTCTTTTTTTTTGTTTCAACCCATTCCCTCTTGTCCTTTCACTCCAGGCTCTTGCAAATAGTCTCCCTCCATCTTTCTTGTGAGGTTTCTTCATGTACTGGAAGGCTGCAATTAGCTCAACCTGAAGCCTTCCCTTCTCCAACCTGAACAATCCCAATTCTCCCAGCCTTTTCTCACAGCAGAGGTGCTCCATCCCTCTCACCAACTTGGTGGCCTCCTCTGGACTCACTCCAATGAGTGGAGAGTGTTTTCTTTCTGGGGACAGAGATGTAAAGCAAAACAACTATTAGGAGGAGACAAGAAGTGAAGTTCCCCACAACACAGGAAACCAGGGGGATAATGTTCTGCTAGAGCTGAAACACAACTTTAGGTGAAATACATACTCACCCCTTGAGTAAGGATTGGATTCAGGTTGGGAGTGGTTAATTAAGGCTGTAATTTATCGATCATTCCCATTAGGAAAAGCTTATTTTCTGCCCCTTTCCCAAACAGTTACTCCTGAGGACCTGGCATCCTTCAGTGCTTTAGATCTTCTTCTCTGATATGAACTTATTACTCTGTGGGGAGAAAGCAGAAGAGATTGTACAAATTTTCCCAAAGGATGGAAAGTTGGATTGTTAATTACAAGAGGTGTAATCAGTTGGACATAACTAAGGTGTAACAACCACAGGGTAGCCAGGAGAAAATAGGTACTGGAGCAATTGGAATTGGCAGGTCTGTGACAGCCTGTTCTGTGCCCTGATAAAAGGAAGGGGGAAGAGAAGACAGATGGTGGGTGTTACTCTGAGAAAGGTCTATGTAAGGAAAGACAAGAGAGAAGGTTTTGTTATTCAACTGTTAAATATGTGTAATTAAACGTTAATATGTTTTTTCATCGAACTTGTTGTTGAAATTATATTTGATGTTTGTAGTTAAGCTGTAAAATTTGTTCCTATAATTAAGACTGTAAATGAGAGGCTGCACCTCTTAATTTTCAAGAGATGCTTACAGCTTTATTGCCAGAAATAAAAATGTGTGCAGTGAGGGGAAGGTCTAGTTGCAGAGAAGTTTGAGTTCTTGTTTCACTCAAATGTCCTTGCACATATTCAAATTGATATTTCAAACTCACTGGCTGTGTGTGTTCTCCTGGGGTTCACTTTCTGTACAAGTGTTTCTGTATCCAGAGAGAATATATAACATCAGGTTTCTGTTTAATGCTGATGCTGTGTGTGACCATGACAAGAAACAGGGAATATAGTTCATTTTTCTAATGACCCCGTGACTGCTTGGCCCTAAAATCCAGTGAAGGCAATTAGCTGAATTTCTGAACTTGCATTCTTGGTGGTGAACTCACCTTACAGTAAATTCAGAAGGAACCAGAGATGAGTTTGGAAAAATTGTAGGATCTATTTTATATCAAGAGTCATGTCAGATGTGGAAAGGGGAGTTGGTGGAGTGGATGAGGAAGCTGTAGCATCAATATATCACTGTACTGCTTGTGACAGAGCACCATTTTGAAGGCAGTAAGGAAAGCAATACATCATGAGCTGACTCTTGAATTTTCTCTGTGTCTCTTGTGTTATATTGCCTGACCCCCAAAACTGCTGATGTATGCTCTCCTATGATGCTGTTTCCTTCCCCAGCTGACCTGCTTCCCACTAGCAGTTTAAAAGTTGGGGAGTAGTTTGGATTTAATCAGGGCTTGAAATTCAAGCAGAGATTTAGAAGCCTGAGTTAACAGTACAACAGTCTATTTCCACTACGCTTTTGTCTGAAGGTTGATGGGGTAACAGCACAGGTGACAAAGAAAAATGTCATATAAAGCTCATTCAAATAGACTTACACTCCTGAAACTGCAGGTTACAGTAGGTTCTAACTCAATAAAAGGCTCTAACTCAACACATGGTTTTATGCTAAAACTAAATCTAATTAAAAATTCCAATATTTGACTATTGAGAAAAAAAAATCCGAGGATACCTATTTCTAGGAGGCATTTAAATAGAAAGTAATCACTGCAGTGACATCAAAAAGAAGGATATAAAAGTAAAGTAAAGGAGAAAAGAATGCTGGAAATTGTCAGGGTTTTGAAAAAAACCCCATACAAATGGAAGGTGGGAATGGCTGCAACAGTAAGATTTAAGAAGCCACAAATATCAGCACTGCAAAATCAGTCAAGGAACCAGAGTCTTACTCTCTTAAATCTTTCACCTATACTTGTCATTAGGAGCAGGACTCGAAATGTTAATGAATATGCCCTGATACAGTAGCCCTGGGAATTGCTGCCATTACTAAATTAAAGGTGCAGAAAATGAGGCAGAGAGACACAGGTTCAGTAACTTTATGTATTTTGTCTAACCTTGTCATCCAGATTCCACCCAGAGCTCCTGGTGAGACAGCAGCACTTGCAAAGGGCAATTCAATTTTCCTCTGCTGGCTTCCTAGAGCCATTGAAAGGCTCAACTATCAGTTAGTTTTCAATGAATCCTACTTTAAGTGATGCTTTCAAGGACATGTAAACCTTCTATGGCTATTTGGGGAATTGAATGCAAATTTGTTTCTTTTGCAACTCAGGAAAGCATATAATTTTTTATAACGGTTCCATAGATATTAGAAAGTACTAACACCAACCTCTAAAAGCCACTGAGGGTTTTGATGGGAATGAGGTGGAGAGATGCAAAGCATCTGACTCTGTTTACATGAGCTCTCAAGTGTTTGCAGTTCAGTATACACATGGTAAAGGAATTTTAAAAAATTAAAAAAAAATTAAGCATTTTCTTAGTCAAGTGAGGGCAAAACAAACCCATCTTTACACTAAATACATACATTTAATCAAATTTGTTTTCATTTCAGTGGCAGAACAACAACAAAAAATCAATTATTTGTCTCTTTCTTTTCATCCAGTTCCACCAATTTAAATAAATAAATGAATAAATAGCTAGTGTCCTGCAACCCTAGATCTCTTTAATCAGTATGAATAGTTCTTAGCATCTCCAGTCCTGGTAATGACAGCTTTGTGTCTAGTTTATTACAGGACATAAAATGCTTTAAACACCAACCTAATCCGGTCAGCATCAGTAGCTGTTGTCTGACATAGTCATCTCTCTGCTCGAAACCTTTGCTCTGTATCATAATTAATCAAAGCTTTTAAAAGTCAGTGTAATTAAGAGTAAGACAGTTCTAATGGACCAACTGCAAGCTGTCTGAACTACATCTAAATAAAGCAACTAGTCAGTGTAATCATTTCCTTGGCACAGCAGAAATCATCCGACCCTTTTCTTCTCTATTTTGCCTTCACAGATTTGTGTGTCTGTGTGCTCCTGCTGGACATTGTTTCCCCCTTTTTAGACAGAAAATGAGATGCTGAAGTGCTGAATCACCAGAGAAAATGACCTTGTTGGAAAGATGAAATCTAAAAACTAACTGCCTTGCCACTTGTGAGTGTAAAGAATAAAACTTGCTATTTGTGAACCTCTCAGGATAAGTCGTACTTCTGCAGGAATGGTTTTAGCAGGACTGCAGTTTTTCTTACAAAGACAGGAAAAATCATTATTCTGTTGTCATCATTTGTTCAGCAGCCAATCTTATAAACTTAATGCAAGTGAAATTTACTCTTGAATTGTTCTTTAGGTGAGTCGGTAGGTGAAATCTGTATGAGGATCCAAAACACAAATTTGACATAACTTCCTCTAGCTGTGTAAGCCATTAAACACTTGATGATCTCTGCTGCAGGATTTGGGGACTGAAGTGAGGAAAAGTGAGTTGTGAAAGGAAAAGCTAACTGACTGAAAGGTAGTAATGAAACTCCATTCAGTTTGGGAGAAAACACTGGATAATATGAATGCTTCAAGGTGTGTTAAGATCTTAACATCATAGAATCATGGAATGGTTTAGGTTGGAAGGGAACATAAAGACCATCTCGTTCCAATCCCCTGCCATGGGGAGGGACACCTTCCACTATCCCAGGTTGCTCCAAGCCCCATCCACCCTGGCCTTGGACACTTCCAGGGATGAGGGAACCACAGCTTCTCCGCCCAACCTGTGCCAGGGCCCCACCACCCTCACAATAGAGGATATTTTCCTAATATCTAACCTAAACCTCCTCTCAGTCTGAGGTCATTCCCCTTAGTCCTATGTTGTGTTGTGTGTTTTGGTTGCTAAAATTGATTTGACTTGTTTAACTTTCCTTGAGCTTGCTTTAAGTGCTCAGCTGTATCTTTGATCACTATCACCTCCCACAAATACCCGGGTCCTTCTGTACCACAGCTCGTGTCAGACAACGTGTTCAATGACTTGACTGGGATCCAAAGGTGTCCATCAGAGGTAGGATGTGCTGTGGTGCAATTTCCAGGTTGGAGGATGCTGCCCAACTTACATCACCACAGGTTTTCCCCAACAGGAGGCTCTAACCAAGCCTGAGTTAGGCAGGGCTGATTCAGCCCAAAGAAATGACAGTGGGCTCTTTGGTATTTTATGCCTTTCTGAGACCCTACTATTTGGCATATGAGTTTAAAGATGAGCTCTCAGAGTAAAGTGGAGGAAAACAGACCATTCCAAATTGTTCTGAAGTCTGAATGGATTTGGAAAATGTTTAAAATAGATCTGTATCCCTTCTGCACTGGAGGTAATGCAATAATCTCACAAGACCCTCCTAAACTGTAATTTTTTTGCTGCTTTATTCCTGCTGCTGATTCTAGTTTTTTCAACTTCCACAGCTGCACATACAGGAAAGCTGTTCAATAAAATCTTATTTCTTTGTTTTCCTACCTTATCAAAGCACTCAAGCACACAGACAGAAACTAAAAATATTTGAAATACAAGGTTACATTCTATGCCATAACATGATACAGAGCCAGGTTTTCAAGGAACAATATGGACCTATATTTTTAATGCCTTTGGCATTTTTTTCCATTATGCTGTATGGCACAAGTCTGATAAAACTTCATGGGATGTATTGCAGCTTTAAGATACTGCTGTGAAGTGTTAACCTCACTCAGAAATCCAGATGAAACCTACACTTCATTTATTTGCTCTGTACTGGCAACAATAATTAGCAGTAAATATTAATGTGAATGCAGAGGTGCATGAATCCGTTAGACACAGCATCAGTGAAGCCTTTTTGCTGCTTAAAGCTCCAGAATGTGACAATTGTCAGCTGTGTACACAGGAAGAGCCACAGAAAGATCACTCTTGATGAGACTTGTATGCTTTTTGACAGATGAAGATAAATTGCTAATGATTATGTACCAATTTTCACATAAATCTCTTCAGGAGCATGTGACCAGGCTGAAGCAGAAATAGGATACATTAAATCATACTTTGGTTCAATATTTAATTACTGAAAGTTGGAATAACTGCTTTTTTTTCCCTTTCTTTTTTCTATCCATGCCTCCTTTTCTTTCTTTTTTTTTTCCTTTTAAAATAAACCCAAACTATACATCTAAAATTAACTGCCTTGGATGCAGAATTCTTTGCCTGGGAGTTTCTGAGTGAGAACTTGAGGATGTAGTCTCAGTTATACAATTCTTTCTCAAATGCTGTTCCCTCTCCCTCTTCACACTCTCCACCCCTCCAAAAGAAACAAAACCACCACAGATGAAAAAACAACACGTGATAGCCCCAATATAGGCAATGTATGACCTGAAAGATATTAAGGGAAGTTGCTGCTTTTTTACTGATGAAAGTAAAAATGTCTTAGGCTCTTGGGAAATAAATAAGCAGTGAATGTGGAAATGCACCAACAATATGATATTATAGGCTGTGTTCTCTTTCTAGCTCACCAATAAAAATAAAATTCCAATTATAGCTATGAATTCCATTTTCTTAGTATAAAGAGACTGTTTTAACACTACTGCTGTTATCAGAAAAAAAAATATTAAAAACTTAAATTTTAAAAAGCACATCACCGACCACTTCTTTTATTCACTAACACAAGTTCATGAGGCAGAGTTCAGATCGCTCTATCTGCTCTTGCAGAACATCAGCAGTGACACTCACAGGTTTGAAAAAGAGAAAATACCCAAAAGATGAACAGTAATGCAGTGCAGACTTTCTCCACCCAAACTGGTGATAATTCCTGGTGCCCACCTGCAGCTGCTCCTGCTTTGTCCAAAGCAGAAAGAGTGGAAATTGGGGAATGTGAGGTGAGGAGAGCTGTGCCAGCAGCTGCTGGTGATGCTCTGCTGTCTCTGGGTGATTGAATATCGATATCTGCCTGTTGATATCGAGTGGCTCAGAATTCATTTCCTGAGCATTGCCCTGAACACTGTCAGCTGTGACACACGGCCCTTCTGCAGTCTGTAGGTGCAGGGTTGGGCAGGAGAGCACAGCATGGAACAATAGGCTCTGGGTCCCATGAGAGGTGGGAAGGTGATCCTAAGAGAAAGCTGGGGGTTCAGGCAGGTGCCTTCTCTAGCAGGGTTCTTCTACACAGCTGTCCCCTTTGCAGGGGAGAGGGGATCTAAACAGGAAAATTAATTATTGTGGACCGTCCTCTCTAGGAGACCCCACCTCTTTCACTGTTCATTGCAGGTGGAAGGTCCTTTCCAACACAAACTATCCTATAATTCAAAGGTCCTCCCTAAAAGTGCATAATCTGCAAGCACAAAGTGTTTGATGTTCTCAGAAAGCACAGGCAAGACTTTATTGCTGTATAATTTGTGTTCCCTAGATGACAGTACTACTTCCAATCGTCTTGGAAGAGCATGAGGGCAATCTTAATTCCACATTAATGAAGGCTTTTTGTTGGTGCCATTTCCAGGTTATTGTGTTTTTTAATGGCAAAAGAATATTTGCTTTGGGAGACAAGGGTCAGTTAAGTGGCTTCTAAAGTTAAAAAAATATCACAATCTCTCGCAGTTCTTGGTAGAAGCAGATCATTTTCCTTTGTAGAGGGGGGAAAGGGAAGTTTGGGTGGGACGAAAGTGATGGCCCAAGGTCACTTTGCAGAGCAAAAAGTAAAACTTGAGGCATTTGAGTCCTGAATAAAGAGCCTGTTCACTGGCAAAGCAGCTATTTTTTCATTGCAGAATATTATCTGCACATGGTGGGAATCTTGGGGTGATCCTGTGCAGGGCCAGCAGTTGGATTTTGGTAATCCATTCTGGGTCCCTTTCAACTCAGAATATTCTATGATTCCACTTCCAGTGATCTTACTCAATTAGCTATGGTACAATATAGTTAGTATTTGTGCTTTGAAATGTTTGGAACCTTATTTGACTGCTGGCACAGAATGAATGATCAGAAACAGGGTGGAATTCCGTTTTCCTAGATTTAGTCAGGAAAAGAACTAGAGAAAGTATTGCACCATGAATGCAATAACATCACATACATGAAAGAAGGCTGGCATTTTCCTCACTTTCCATCCCCATGCCCTCCATCCTCACTCTAGCATTACATGTCACTTTGATAAAAGGGACTATGCAGCTACCTAGGAAATTGCTACTCGCCATGTGCTGAGAAGGGAATTTCTAGAAACTATTAAATATGCTAATGATGCCAAGAAGTCAGCTGGAAAAGGCTCTCTTTAAATGAAAGTGGGTAAAGTTACATGTCCTTTTGATAGCTACACTGGACTGAGCATCTACCCAGGAGCATCCAGTCCCTTGCAGTACTCCTGAGTGCCTTTCCTCTCCCCAGACTGTTGGCTGTAATAGGAAACTAAATTTTATTTTAATTTCACTTGTTCATCATCATTGCTACAATTATTTTAAGGATTTTTCCACAACCCAAGTCACTTGTGGGGACTGTGATGCTCTGTGTTCTCTCCCATCCCCTCCCTCTCTGTCAGTGTGTATTTGGGGTGGGTGAGTTGATCCTCACTCCTGGGTGCCCAGGGCCAGCTCTCACAAGTAGGGGAGAATTAACATACACTTGGACAATTTACTTCCCTGAATTTGAGACCAACTCTTTTCCCATACTTCATTTTAAGAAGTATTTTAAAGGTTTCTGGCTCTTTCCCCTGTCCTGTATTTAGATTATGTCACAGGTTTTAAAATAAACCTTGGTAGCAAAATGTTTATAAATCATTCTCAGAACTTCTGTAAGTCCAAAACATATCTTTGGCAGTGTGTCAGACAGGTTTATTGATTAAAAACGTGTTCTCTTGACTCACCTAGGGCCATGTGAAAATTGGCTGCTTTAAAATTGGCCTGCCTGGTAATCTTGGTGTCCAACTTGCAATTTATTTCCCATGTCCTGGTCCATTTTTTCTTGAATTCATGTTTCAATATTGTTTCTTCAGACTAACATCAGACATAATATATCAGAAAAGATTAATATTGAACAGCTGAAGTAATTTGGAATATGACCAGAGCAATTTGCTCCAGGCTGAATTTTGACTCTTTGTGCCTCTGTGCAGATCTCACAGCACCAAGAGTGCTTTTTCTTAAAGGATCTTGTGGGTTATTTAGCATCCTTTGAGTAAAACTTTCCTCCACTTGCAAGAAACACAGGTCATTGGAATTAAATTCAATGCAGGCAGTTATTTAGATCTCGGAATTTTTATGGAAGACATCTAACCAAAGGTATTTCTAACCTCTCTGTAGCAGAGCTGTTACTTCTGTCATTGTTTTATGCTGTCAGAGATCTTAATCAGTATTTTTAATGGGTCCCCCCGTTCTTTTGAACTACTCTGGGAACTGATAATTGTGGGTGTCTGAGCTCCTGCAGAGATGCCAAGGTGTGGATAGTCATGAACACTAAAGAACTTCATAAGTCCAGAAATGATCCTCTAACTCATGGTTCAGCATTCAGAAATTTTATATGATCTTTTGGGATTTTCTAATAACTTATTTTAATATTTTTTTTCAATAACTGCCAACAGAACCCAGGGGAAATTTTGCATTGCTACTTGATGCTTTGGTGCAAACAATTGGTTCCTATGTTATAATAAGATGGTATGCATGGTTTTATTCTCCCTCAGAAATTGATGGTCTGTCAGTTGATGTGATGACACAGGCACATATAAATTTCTATGCCTATTTTGGGGATCTGTGTGCAATAATTAAATTAAACTTCAGTGTTTTTTTGTCATTAGAATTTTGTCATAGTTTGAAAGAGTAAGTGATATATTTTATAAAGATGTTGAAGACATCACCCACCACTAAAATAACCTGATTTCATACAGTAAACCTGCAAAAATAGTTTTACTACTTATTTTCTGTCTTTGAGAAATTGTGTAAGGTAATCAATATTCTTCTTAAATTATTTGGAAATTTTTAAAAAGGTATTCTAAGGACTTTGGGTGTGTTTGTGTGGGATTTCACACACACACATAGACCCCCTTGGAGGATCTTAGGATTTTTTTAATCTCTTGTAATAGTAAAGTAACATCCCTCCTGTTTTCAGCCAGTTTTGGAGGCTGCAGTCCTTTCTCACTGCCACACAGTTTATGGCTTGCACACAAATTGTGTTATCTTTTTTTTTTTCTTGTTCCAAAGTGTAAATTGTTTCCTGCCACTCTACAGGATTTTTCTCCCTTAATGATATGGAAGGAGATAACTACTCATAGTAGTGACAGAGGTAAGAGTACCAGGATAAGTAATACTTCAGATACAAAATGATATACTGCTAGTGGGAACAAACTCAACAAAGATTCATATCCCAAAACACTAGTTAGTCTATCAGCACTTCTTCTGTTATCTCTTTGGCCACAAATCCAAAGTTTCAAGGTCAACTGTAATTGTATTGAAAATCTGGAGATCTAAGAAAAGCCCAGAGAATTAACAACCTCTTTCTGCTTGGATTTTGATTTCGATGTGAGGCCACTTGATACTGGCTGGATCAGTGTAATGGGATAATGGTAAATATAAAGCCTACACAGATAAAGTCATATTTTAGGAGGTGATAAGTAGTATTTGATAGAAATATTAGGTATGTTAGCCCACTGAAAGTACAAAGACAGAAAGCATTTTGCGTTGAGGCTGTTGCAATTACCCATATAAATAAACATAAACCATCAATACTGGCACCATGCTATTTGTGCAGAACAAAAACTGATTGAACCAACTCATTTAAAATGGTTTTAATTATTTCAAAGTCTTTTAAAAAAAAAGGAAAAAGGGAAAAATAGACATGCCTAAGTTCAAAAATTCTCTATTTAAGAAATCAACTCTTAT
Source organism: Calyptomena viridis (assembly GCA_013390005.1). NCBI lineage: Eukaryota > Metazoa > Chordata > Aves > Passeriformes > Eurylaimidae > Calyptomena > Calyptomena viridis. Next base: position 102,000 of record WEIV01029909.1, on the reverse strand, counting down.
GTGGATCAACTGAAGAAGAAAACTGCAAGAAATCAAGAAATCAAGAAATGTTGCCTCTCAAGAAAACTGAGGGAATCTACATTATCTCTTGAAGAAAAGAGGAGACATAATATGTAATATAAGTGCTGCTGCAGAGAGGAAAGAGAAAGGTAATGGATGGGAGGCTGGTGACAAACTCAAGGTTACAACTGATTTGTTGGCCAAAATTTCATAGTAAGCTCACATACTCACGGTCTTGCAAACTCAGTGCTTTATTGACTGTGTGGTGTAAACCTGTCTAAAATAAATTTCCCACTGGTATCAAACCCTAAGTCAGCAATGTAGATCATCTTTTGCTTTGTTCTTGTTTCTCTGCAATCTATTAGCATAAGGTTGGCACTAATGGCTTTTCCTACACATGAGATCAGGAACTGTAAAACTAGTGTATGGGTAAACTGTTCTTCTATTCATATCCATCAATAAATTTGGAACTGAAGTGTACATGCTCAAAGTAGGCTTTAACCTTCATCTTAACTTTTTGAGTAGCTTTTTGCATTAACATGCTATACCTGTCTCATAGTCTTATATTACTATCTGAATTTAAGACTGAAAGTACATCCAACTTCATCCAATTGCTTGTCAGTCACCTGTTGAAATCTGCATTTATATTGCTAATTACACCGAGTGATTTCCCTTCCCTAGCACTGTGCCCACTAGAGTAGTAACCACTCACCTGAATTTGCAGAAACCATTTTCCATAATAGGTCAAGAGAACTTCAGAATAATCTCCTTTCTGCTAATGAAAAAAGTATTTTTTTCTTAATACTGCAAAATGTTCTGCACTTCCTCCTTTTTAAGTTTACTCATGCTCCTTGGACCTTGGTTTTAGATGAAATGGAAGCACATTGTTTGGATACTTTTTCTTGTATCCTGAAATTGGCTTTAAACATCCATTTAGGAGCAATTCTTGCTCATTCTTATGAAACTTTAAGGACTGTATGTGATTATGTGATCATGTAACTTTTCAGACTAATCATTTAAACCACACAGGCTGGAGATTGAACAACTGGAGAGCAGCCCTGCCAAGAAGGACTTGGGGAGCTTGTGGATGAGAGTCTGGACATGACTCAGAATGTGCACTTCCAGCCTAGCTGGAGAGCAGCATGTCCTGGGCTGATCCCCCAGTGTGGGCAGCAGGGGAAGGGGGGATTCTGCCCCTGTGCCCCCTCAGGTGAGACCCCACCTGCAGAGCTGCTCCAGCTCTGGGGTCCCCAGGATGGACACGGAGCTGCTGGAGTGAATCCAAAGGAGGCCAGCAGGGTGATAATGGGGATGGAGCACTTATGGAAAAGCTGAGAGCTGGGATTGTTCAGCCTGGAGAAGAGAAGAGATTGGGGTAACCTAATTGACCCTTCCAGTACCTGAAGGGTACAAGAAAGATGGAAAGAGACTATTTACAAGGGGGTGTAGGGATTGGACAAAGGGGAATGGATTCAAACTAAGAGAGAGTAGGTTTAGATTAGATTTTAGGAAGAAATTCTTCCCTGTGAGGGTGGTGAGGCCCTGTCACAGGTTGCCCAGAGAATCTGTGGCTGCTCCATCCCTGGAAGTGTCCAAGACCAGGTTGGATGGGGCTTGGAGCAACCTGGGATAGTGGAAGGTGTCTCTGAGCATGGAAGGGGGTTAGAAGTAGATAGGCTTTAATGTCCCTTCCAACTGAAACTATTCCATGGTTGTACCTTCAGGGAAGACTGATCTCAGCTTAGTTTGATATTTCAGATACAGGGACTGAACAGTCAATCAGAATTACTTCTCTGACAAATCTTCCCCCAGTGCCACTTTGTGCAAGAGTATATATTGTTCCTTTTGATTTCTTATTTTTAACTTTTTAACACTACATATTGACACTATAGAACAGCTTGTTATCTCACCAAAGAGACAGACATAGTGTTTACATGAAATGGGAGAATCTTGATCCCAATCCTGACTACTTTAGATGAATTTTACATGACTGAAGCAAAGCCTAGGGAAGGTAAAGGTTTGTTGGAGGCAGTAGGATGGTCTTGGAGTTGTGGGTAAGGCTGGACATTTAACACATATTTCAGTGTCTGGTATTTTCTTTGAGTACTTGAAGATCAGAAACTAGAAAAAAAAATTAATTTTCTTTCCACTTAACTCTGAAGAGTGTATTTTGATAGTAACTGACATATGGAAAGCTGGGGGGGAAAAAGTGCTTTGAAATGTAAGTAATGTTTGTCAGAAATAGAAGCCACGTAATGATGTGACAATATCCAAAACAGTTTGCATGGTGCCTTAACTATATTATTTGTTTTGATTTGACTGCAATAGAAAACACCCATCCACAGGCTCTGCCTGGCTTGTCAGTTATTTAAAATCACAAACCCTAAATCAGTGCCATAAGTTCCTTCTTTCCACTAAGTAACAGCACAATCAAATACTACCACCTGCAGACTCTGTCCTGTATCTCAGTCCACCTCTGTTGGGGTCAAGGAGCATGAAGGGTCGAGAGAGTTAATTACAAGTCTAACGAAGCTGTTCTATATGCTTGTGGATTTAATTTATACATAATCCCGCCTTTGGTTGACAATTTTTTATAGTCTATGTACTGCAACCACAGAAAAATTAAGTTAGTGGGGAATGTAGGAGGTCTGTAGTGAAATATCCTGCACAAAAAAGGGCCAACCTCAAAGTCAGGGCACATTGCTCAGCTTTGTCCAGCTGAATGTTGAAAATCTCCAGGGATGAAGACTTAAACCACTCATTTGGACTTCTATTCAGGCACTTATCCAATCCCATTGGGAAACTTCTGCCCTCCCTGCCCCAGCTTTCCTTGTACCCAGTTTTTCTTCCACAACCTTACTCTTAGCTCTTGTGCTTATACTGTGTTCTATAGTCTTGTTTTCTTTTATCCTTTATTTAAAGGAAAGAAGATACTTAAAAATTCCATAAAGTCTTCCCTCTTCCAGGCTGCACAAGCCCTGCTTCCTCATCCTATTGTGTGCATCTCTCCACTTTCTCCATTTGTCTTTTACAAGGCACGGGGCACCAAGCTGCACAAAGTACTGCAGATACAGTCTCCCAAATGCTGGAAAGAGGAGAATAAAAATTTCCCTTACCTGACAGGCCAAACTCTTTCAATTGTAGTCCGCTGCTTAATTTACCATCACTGTACTTAAGGCACACATTGACTCATGTTCAGTTTCCCTACTGGGATACTAAAATCCCTTTTGAGTCTTAGCCAGTGAGCCCCAGCCTTTGCTTTGTTTACTTTGTCCAAGGCTCACATCATCTGTTTATTTTGCAGTCAACATATTTCTTTAGTTTCTCAACCTATCAAGAAGTCAAGAAGGCAAATATAATACTGGCTTGTATCAGAAATATTGTGTCCAGCAGGACAAGGACAGTGACCATCTCCCTGTACTGGGAACTGCTGAGGCACCTCAGATCCTGGGTTTGGTTTTGGGCCTGGCAGGACAAGAAAGACATATATATTGGGGCTCTCACTACAGGACACTGAGGGACTGGAACATGTCCAGGGAAGGGAACAGAGCTGGGAAAGGGGCTGGAGCACCAGGAACAGCTGAGGAAGGTTGGGGGGCACAGCCTGGACAAAAGTTGCTCAGGGGGAACCTTCTGGCTCTCTCCAACTCCCTGACATGAGGGGGGAGCCAGGTGGGGCTTGGGCTTTGCTCCCAGGAAAGAAAGGGATAGGATGAGAGGAAACAACCTCAAGATGGACCTTGGGAGGTTTGGGTTGGATATTAGGAAAAAATTATTCATGGAAAAGGTTAAGCATTGAAACAAGCTACCAGGGAAGTGATGGAGTCACCATTCCTGGAATGTTAAAAAAATGTGTAGATGTGGTTCTTAGAGACATGGTTTAGTGGTGGCCTTGGCAGTGTTAGGTTAACAGTTGGACTCAAGGTTATTAAAGGTCTTTGCCAATCTAAGCAATTCACTGATTCTAATAATTCTTCCTCAGTTTTATTTCATCTCAATGCTTGCTGAGAATTTCCAGTGTCACTAGGAACATGAGATAAAACTTCAGCCCCGCTCCTCTGTTCCTTGGAAAGGTGGGAGACTGGAAAAGAATTAAATTGTTATACCTGCAATGGCAATTGAAAGGCCCATGTTGGAGTCTTGGAGTGCAAGTGAAGCAATTTTTGCATTCAAACATCACACTGATGTCAGACTGTCAATGAGCACCATCCATGTCAAGGGAAAGATAGAATTCAAATGTCCTGCATAGATAACTACGTGGCTGTAAAATTGTCTGGAGGCGATGCCTATGGGAAAAGGATTCAAAGAACAGCTATGAAGGGTAAGCAACAAATTCGGAATAGAAGTCCCACTCAAAGTCACCATGTCCTGGTAACTCTGATCATGATTATCCCCATTTCACATCCAAAGCTCTACATCTGAGCTACAACAGAAGCTGCATTTACTTGGAGAGAGGGAGGTGCCTTTAAAAAAACCCTCAAATGTGTTTTGTATGAGATATATATTTAGAATGAATTTTCTGCAGAATCTGAGAGAGCAATAGCTTTGCCTGATAGATCCTCCCAAGGGAACTATGGCTCAGAGCAGTATCACACTTGTCTTCATCCCTACAATGGAGCAATGCTCTCTCCAGATAAAGTGCACAGAGTGAACACATAGAAGAAAGGCTTAAGTTTGCCAGTGAAAAATAGCATTCATTCAAAGCTAGAGAGAGTTGTTTCAGCTGGGTTTCTTTGCTTTATTTTGTTAAACTTCAGCCTGATCACAGCTTGAGCTCAACAGCAGTTTAAAAGCTCTGACAGCACAAAACCAGTCATCCTATTGTCCAGCTTATGTCAGCTTATTTTGATTCAATAGAAGCATTGGAGCCAGACCTGGTACTGCTGTATACTCTGTGGGTGCAGTTTAGTTTACAATACCCAGACTTAAGAGTTTAAAAAACCCTGGCTAAAGGGAAGGCAAAGAGGAGGGAAACAAAGCCCCACACAACCTTTTCACTTGCTCTGTGAATCCATATGGTTTCTGGGGTAAGGACATGTGTTCATGATGGTACATTTGGATTTCTTAAGAAAAGCATCTCCCCCTTGGATTGATCCCATGGTGGAAATAAGGCACAGAAGTTATTTTTAGATACAAAGGAAGTGTCTCACAGACACCTCAAGTAATGAGTTTCTGTGATAAACTCCAACAGGGGCAAAAATCTCGAGTGCAGGGCTGTAAATGAAGTCTCCTGGTTGAGGAAGTAATACTGTCACTGTGGTGCCCATGTAGGTTAATTCCTACACCCAAGACACTGAGGGGTTTTCAGAGAGGATATCTATAAGAGGGCAGGCTTTCAAAAGAAACTTAGGTACCCAAAGCTGCAAGGACTCTTTTAAGACTTTATAAAAGATTTCCTAACTACTGTTTAAATCATTAAATGTGCCCCCTCCTTTGCTACCTCCAGGACCCAGAATATGTAGTACATTCACGTGGTGACATGAACCTGGGCCCTAATTTGCTAACTAGCTTTCTGTGAAGCAAATTCAGAACATGATTTAGGAGTCAGGACATTGCTGAGGTCATTCCCAACAATTTTTTTGGCAGCTACAGCCCACATCCTTCCCAATGTTCTTAACTTTTGGGGCTATAAATGTTAGCAGTAACACTGAATTTAGCATATAGCTATAACCATAGTCTGGTTGACTGTGTCTGGGGCTCATGGGTGAGGTCTGTAATTGTTTGTAGACATTTCCTGACTGGAATTCACACTATAGCTGCTTTCTGAACATTCCTTGTTGCTGTGTCATTGTTGTCTAAGTCTCTTAAAACATTTGACACATCAGATGGATGATCATGAAGTATGAAAAATATGAATAGTACCTGGATGTTTGAAGGCACAGAATAATGAACAGAATTCTGCAAGAAGCAGAAGGTCAGAAAATGCTCACTGATATCTGATGTTTTATACATGCAAAACCATGGGCATAACAGAATTAATTTCTTTGGGCAGCAAGGCAAGGAGCAAAGGAAAGAGCAGCTTAGATGGGAGAAGGGTGAACTGTGAAATAAGCAAGCTTAAAAAAAATAAAATAAATATTCATTGGAAAGATGTTACTTTTAACCTTTAAAAAAACCCAGAAAATTGATATATTTTAATATATTGTAGGAGTGACAGTACTGCTGGAGAACATCAAAACACCTTTGTGATTAAAGGCTGAATTTCATAGCCAAAATCCTCTAAAATAAGAAATAATAGTAATAAAGTAGCACATTTAATTTTTTATGTTGTAAAAGTTACATAGGCAATGGTCAACAAAATGTTGCCTGCAGTTACATGCAAAATTTTAACTCTGTCCTTCTGCACACGCATTAAAATGGAAACTTGACTGGAATTTCCTCTTGAGCCCATGTTATATCAGTATTTTTTATTCCTATTTCATACAAAAGCTGTAAGAGCTTTGGATTCAGCAGGGAACAGAAGATAACTGATGCAGCCTGTATAATATTCTACTCTGCTTTGACCATACCTTAAATTCTATAGATACCAAATAAAGGGATGAAAACAGAGGCTCTGCATGTCCCCAGTCGTTTGAATCTGTGATCAATGGGATCTCTTATATCATATTCAGCAGCACAGTGTTAATCAAGGTCACTGTCTCTTTTTTTCCCAGTGATTAAGGGTCATGTCAGAGAAGACATATTTCTTTGATTGTTTATGTTATTCACATCTGATAGGGACTGAAATCACTCATGCCCTGTTAGACATTCCAGCCTGAGGCATTTTAAATGGATGCTGCAACTTCAGCAATGGTTTGAGTTCAACTTTTGCTGTACATAGATATTGTGGTGGATTTTCTGTGAGACAAACTGGAGTTTTAAGGATTGTATGTTGCCAGTGGGCACATTCCCTTGATTTGTCTGTTTTGATCTTCCTTGTCTGAAACAGTTCAAAGTCAGTTTGAGGGTGAGAAACAGTTTTCTAGGTGCACTTTTCTCTACCTGGCCTTTAAGAAAGGTCTCTGGTACACAGATTTTCTGAGAAGAGCTAAAAAAGTTGTGGCTGCTAATTGCATAAGGAGTTTACTATTTAAACTTTACAGCTAGTTGGCAGCAGCACACCCAAGGACTGTAGTTTATTTTAACTGTTACTGATGAGTCTGTGGAAAATCTTGTGGAGTCCTCCCGAAAATGGGAAACTGGTGTAAGTACAGCAGAGAGAGCTGGGGAATGGAGCACAGGATGCTTTTGGGTGGGATGAGAGAAGTTGCAAGGAGAATTAGAGCACTTTAGGAAATTCTTTTTATCCCCATCACGTGAGCAGGGGCTCAGCAAGGAGGGAGCAGAATCACAGATCCTGCAGATTTTCTGAACTCCACAACTAATCAAGAAATAGTAACAGAAAAAAAGGAGTAATGGCTTCAAACTGGAAGTTTAGATTAGATATTAAGAAAAAATTCTTTACTGTGTGGGTGGTGAGGCACAGGTTTTCCCAGAGAAACTGTGGTTCCTCCATGCCTGGAATTGTTCAAGGTCAGATTGGCTGGGGCTCAAAGCAACCTGGGATAATGGCAGATGTCCCTGCCCATGGCAAGAAGGTTGTAATGAGATGATCTTTAAAGTCCCTTCCACCCCAAACCACTCTGTGATTCTATGAAATCTGATTTATCTCTGAGGTTGCTCCTGCTTTGAGCAAGAGTTTGCACAAGAGACCTCCAGAGGTTGCTTCCAGACACAACTGTTGTCAGATTGTGGGATTTTAGTTGTATGTAATCTCTCTGGGGAAAGGGAAAGCCCCTCTGAAATAAAAAGTACATTGAGAAGTAGTGAGTGCAATGATTTTTAATTATAAGGATGAGCTCAAAGGGCTTTTGTCAGCTCAGTTCAGAATAGTTCAAAAGTCAAGAAAACAAAAGTTGCAGGGATCTATAAATACTTGGTAATTGCCAGGAGCTTTCCATGTATATTCCCATGTATCTTCTGTTAATGAACTAAGCATTTCTAATTAGTGTAAGTGACCACAAAACTCTAACCAAGGAGCACAAATGAGAGAAAGCACACAGCCTAATTTAATGACTCTAGAAGTTATTACCTGCCTGCACAAAGTGTGACATGAGGCGAGTACTGACTGAATTATGTGGATTGAATGAGAAGTGCACAATGAGTTTGTGCCAAGTGGAGGAATGAGGGAGAAGAGGAGGGAGGAGGGAGGAAGCTTTGGCCTGTGACAGAGTAGCTCATTTACCCCACATCTGAAATCCATAGGCTTGTTAGCTGGTTGCATTCCAACATGAAAAATGAAGTTTACATTGTGTGTGTGAACCAGTAATTTGCATTGCTTTGCACATGATTTGTGTCTAATTTGCCAATCGTTAAACTCCATGTGATATGCAAATAGGTAGAAAGTTAAAACCCAGGTTTTAAATTCATTCACTTTAACAAATTAATCTCATTGGCAGGAGTTGCCTTCTCTAATACAGTCTGGGTACATTGAAGGTCACCCTCCATGAAAGGTTTGCAAAAGGGTCTTTCACTCATTCTTTCCTTCTGTTGCTCCTGTCCAATGATAGATTGAACTTTTTCAGCAGTGACCTGTATTTTAGGGTTTTTGGGGTGCTTAGATTATTCTTCAGCTGTTTATGACTTTTGGTCCCTCTATTGGTAAGACTGACCAATAAAGGTAAGTAACCCTTTGAGATCCATGAAATACAGATGGGATGCAGATCAGAAAATGTAGGAATGACAGAAATAAAAATAGCTGTCTGCAAGACTGCAAGATTGGTGTTAATGTGAGCGGGATCAGGTTGAAAAACTGCAAACAGACTTTTGAATTTTTCAGATAAATGCATATTGTCTAATTTTAAATGAGTTTAAGTGTAAAAGGATGATTCTTTTACGGGAACATTAAAAAAACCCAAAGGTACTAATTTTGTCTTCTTTTTTTTCCTGAGATAGTAATGAGAGGTAACTAAATCAGGATGTTTGATATTACCAGTGCCTCAGCTATCTTTGGTGATATCAGGATCATGAGAGATGGTATTATGAAAGCTGGAAGAAAAAAAGATATGAACAAGTTTCAAAGATCAAATTATGTTTGACCTCATGTTAAAGAAAGCCTTGTCAGCAGTGGATGCAGTACTAATATATTCAGTTGGCTGTAGGAATATGTTAAGTTTTCCTGGTGTCCTAAGAGAGAAAAGTAGTATGTAATTGAAGTTGTTTCGTGTGTGGGTTGTTTGATATATTTTCTTTGAAAAAAAAAATAAATCAGAAAACTTTTTAACAACACAAAAATTCACAAATTGTGACTCAGTGAATGGAACACTGGATTATGAAAAAACATTAATAGATTGTTTTCCAGTTGTTTTGTCACCAAGGGAAGACACATGAATATATATCTCCTCAAACTGAACAATAGGAGTAATTATGTATGACGGAGGATGAACAAGGGGTTTCAAATTGGGCTCTGCACAGCTAATGAGCATCAGCCAAGAGGTAACATGTCCATGGACCTAATCCTGCACCAGTAAAGCCACTGAAACATTTGTGTTCACAGGGCTGCAACACCAGATCTCCACGTCTGAGGTGAATCTGAATCCTGCCAGCAATGCCTTATGAGTCCCTCCATTTCACTGCCCTGTGCCTTGCAGCCATAATAATAGTCCAATAGGATATTGGACTATTAATTGATTTAACACTGTTTTAATTGTCTTATAAAGCAAATGCTGACCTTGATAGGGGAAGGTTTTCACTTCCTGACTTTTTGTTTTGCAGTTCCCAGCATAGTAATTAATACATACTTAGTAGAATCCAAAATTAGTCACTCCTGAAAGCAATTATGTGCTAATTAGGCAATTATTTTATTTTATATAGGCAGCAAAAAATTCAAAAGTACTTCAACTAAAGTTTCTTCAAAAAATCAAGTCAACTAATACTTGACTTAAATAGTCATTTATAAAATAATCCATCACTTGACATTTTAAGATTTTAAGTATTTTTACAGCATTCTTATTGTGTATGTAACAAAACTATTTCTCCTTTATCTTTTTTTTTTTTACAATTAGAAATTTGAAACCTTACCCATTTGTCTGAAATTAGCATGTTATGTCTTTTCATAAATTACTTATTAGCAGATTATTATTTGTCTGAATCCTAGTAGTTTTGGTTGAGTCGGAAAAAAATCTTTTAAAGATATTTGAAGAAGAGGGGCCAGAACAGTTTTGTGTGTAAGTGAGGCTGATCAAATCAAGTTCTTTGCATTTCTGCTGTTTAATTTCCTCTTTATGCTTTTGGAATCTGCTGGCCATTGTTGGTCCATCTGTCAGAAGTGGTAAATGGAGACAGATAAGGGTCAAAGTGCTTTATGAAAATTCTGTTTGAACAGGCAAAAAACCCAAACTAGTGCTTGCAACCAAGAGAAACCAGAGAAGCTCAAGCTATTCTGTTTGGCCTGCCAGTGTACCCAGCACCACATACTGGTTGGCTTACAGGCAGGTTAAACCCATGTACAGCTCCCCAAGAACTATTCCAGATCCATGACAAGGCAGATGGAGCATCACAGTGCCTTTCCTTGTGCTGAGTGTTGCAACAGGGAAAAGATTTTGGGAAGAGATGATGAGTGAAAGCAGTAGGAGATAGTACTCCAATGCACAGGAAAGCAGGATTCCTCAGTTCAGCTGCTTATGAGTTACTTTAATCCTCCTCTAAAAGAGGATCCTCTGCAGTGCTTTGTCTCCAGAACAATGTTGTTCAAGACAGTATCTGCTGTGCTCAGAGGGAAACTCGCATTTGTGTACAGGAAACAAACAGCGTCACTCAAATAGCACTTCTGACCCTTTCTGCATAATAATACAATAATACAAGGCTGATTTAGTACTGCTCAGACTACACAGGTAATTAGGAGCTCAAATGAATTTGAAGTCTTATTATTGTAAACAATATAAAAAGACATTCAGAGAAGATTTACAAAATAAAGTTATGCTGTTTGATAGCTGGGAATTTAAGGGCAGAGAGGGGTAAGGTATAAACTTTTAAGTGCTTTTTGACTGTAGCATTTAGTAAGTCTTTGTTGATACTAAATGCATTTTTATCAGTATCAAAAAATCAAGCAATATTAAAGAATTGGCGTTTACTAAAAAGGATTTTGCCAAAGCCTTTGTAGATCCTGTATAGAAAAGTCCATCTCTACAGGAAGGTTTTTTGTCTTCTCTCTTCCCAGTGGAAGATTTTCGATCATCCTATTAAGATGTTGCTAGTTGATTGCTACTATTTGCTCTGGATGTGGTCACTCTTTCACAAAATTTTATGCCATTTTTGTCATTAAAAGCTCATCCAGGAAGAAAAGGGAGATGTTCCTGGAATCCTTGTTCCCATCTAGCAGCTGAGTCTGGCTAGAACTCCCTGAGAGGCTGTCTCCTATAACACAGCATTGCTTCTTGCTCTTTCCTACAGGAGCTTGTGGTGGGCGAATGGGGATGTATGTGTGTCTCATCTGAGCTTTAAATCACACGAAACAGGCTACAGAGGTTGGATCTTTACCAGCTGCTGCATGAAAAGTTGTAGGGAGTTTGATGATACTGAAATACAAAAATATTCTCTAGCATTTATCTCTTCCTTCAATGCCTTCTGTAATCAACTCCCTTATTCTGCTTTTACCTCCCTAACTCGCAGTGCTCTGATTGACTGGCAGACAGAGACCACAGCGTTGCCAATTTACATTTGCAATCAATTGAGCACTTTGATTTTCAATGACATTATTAACATACATTTGATAAACAACGAAGTTAACTTTCAGCTGACATTTATGACTATGTACTGAAGCAGAAACACTTAAAATGTGATTACACACAATTCTCCCTCAATGCAACTGTTGTATATATTGCCATTTTCCACTTTCTTTCTTAGACACCATTCAGGACTCCTCCTCTGCTAAAAAGATCCAAAATGTTTTGCCTTCTGACACCAGTGAAAATATATGCACTATTTTAATTGAGAGCTAGTTAGCAAAAAACCAAGGAGCTTGAACACACACAGACATAAGGACGGGGTGCAATTTCCTTAGTGTGTATTTTGTGGGAACTTGGTAATGTTTATTTTGATGTTGAATGAATGTTAATATGTTTGTCTTGCACAGTCACTCAGTAATCACCACCCAGATTTGAGCAGTGAGGTGAAGCTGGACTGGCACTCAGCACCTGCACTCTGAAGATGACACACAAGTGTCTCCTGTGCTAAGCCACAATGGTGGTGTGAGCTTCCATCTTCAGTCTGCTGGGTCAAAATGTGAGGGAAGAGCTGCTATGGAAGTTTTACTGAAGAAAACACATCTTTTTTCTGTGATTCTTTGTGGCCCCTTGATAAGGGATGGATCAGGAGACAATGGTCTTGATCATGAGAGCACAAGGAGAAAATAAAGTAAACAACTGGAGAGCTGTCAATGCAAGGGGATAATTTTCCTTCATTTCTGAGTGGATGTTCTATAAAAACTATATAAAAACTATAAAAAGCTGTCCCAAATTCAAGCCTCCAGCTAGGGTAAGTCTATGAAAGCACAAATACAGGCTCAAGGCTGTACTTGATCAAGGCAAGGACCAAGAGCAACTGAGAGTGAGACTCAAGGTACACACAAGAAATGCTCTATGAAGCTCTTCAGTGAAAATACAACTTTACTTTAACATCAGAAGAACAGTGAGTGGGGGAAAGAAGAAAAGAAAAGCCAACAGGCAAAAGATCACAGGATGCAGCTCTCCGTTGTTACAAGCTGCAGAAGCTGTGAGAAGTAAGTTATGTTGAGTTTATGTGGAAAGGTTTTGGTAGCAGTGAGGCTACGGGGGCCTCTGTGAGAAGGTGCTGGAAGATTCCCCCATATCCATGGAGTCAAAGGCAGCTGCCTCCAAGACAGACTCACTGCTGGCCAAGGCTGAGCCCATCAGTGATGGTGGAAGTGCCTCTGGGGTAACCTAGTTAAGGGAAAAACTCCAAAAACTCCAGTAACTTCAGCTGGGAGAGAGGGGGGAAAATGAGAAAGATAATCAGACTGCAGACATCTGGGGACTAAATAGGCCTTGTTTTGCAGATAATATTTATCTTTTTCTGTGGGTTTCTGCTTTTTTTTTTCAAATGGAGAAGAAAGGTTTCACAGGAAAATGATTTAAAACCTAAAACCTTAAGGTTTTGGGAGCTGGGATGGCACATTTAGGATTGCTCTTAAGAGATATTAGAGGTAAGCTATGCTTATGAGCTCTTGTTAAAGTATGACCAAATAGATAATTATGGCATTTAAATCACTATTTTTTGGAAAGTTTAGCACTTACCTGTTAACTGTAGAATCACATATTGGAAGAGATTGGAAGAGGCCAGCAGTGAAGACCCTCTCTGGGAAACCTATTCCAGCACTAAATCACCTTTACAATAAACCAGTTTTTTCCCATGTTTCAATGGAATTTCCTGTATTTCAGTTAGTGCCCATTGCCTTTTGCCCATTCCCTGACCACCATGAAGAACTGGGCTCCCTTCTCTTCATTACCACCCTTCAGGTGTTTGTACATGTTGATAAGATCCCCCTGAGCCTTCTTTTCTCCAGGCTGAGCAACCAAAGTGAGCTCAGCTTTTTCCTATATGACAGATACTCCAATCCCTTAATCATCATTGTGATCCTTTGCTGGACTTGCTCCAGTACATCCATGAGTCTCCCTAATGCTGAGTAGAAGAAAAGGATCAAATGTCTCACCCTTGCTGGGTTTTCAGGCTTTCTGTAGTTTGGGGAAGGCAATTTATGTTACTCCTTATTCCATGTTGTGACTTTGAAAGCATAAAGACATTTTCTGTATGTAAATGGACACAGAAGAATTAGTACGGTGGGAGGAGATGCTTCACTTTAGTATAGCAAACTTAAATCCTAGTCCTGGAAAAGAGTCTGGTTTTGTACTAGAAGGAGGATTTCAAAGTTGTCACCTTTTGGGGAGCCCTTGTGTTTAAATATGTAAACTTTAGCTTCTTCTAAAGGTAAAAGAAAGAATAGCAAAGGAGAACAAAAAAAAAATCCCACTTAAAAATATGAAACTTTTTTTTTAGGAATTATCAGAAGAAAACTTTAAATCAGGAAAAAACTAATCCAGAAGACAAGAAAAACATGCAAATTCAGTGGCATAAGTTTTAAAAGGTTTCAAAAGGACTGTTTCCTTTTCACAACAGTGAACAAACACATAGACTTGGACTGAGTATCTGAATTTATTTTGGAGTTTGTCGTTTTGAGGTTGCGAGATACTCCCTTGTGAATAAGGACTCAAAAATTATGGATGTATATTGGAAATATTAAACAATGTTCAATACCAAATACACTTTATAGAAGAGCAAAATAGAGTATTATGTTAATTCTTGCTGGTATTAGTTTCCCTACATAAATTTTTTGGTACTGTATAGGACAGGATTTGAACTGTGTCACAATAGAAACAAGTAACTCTGTTGTTCACTAAAATAGGTTTGTTTAATTTGCTGAAATGAATCATTCAGACATGAAATCAAACATTTCACCTGAAATTCCTGTTAAGATCTTTGGCCTTTTTCTACTGTTAAACTTTTGGTTCTTGTGTCCTCTTATCTTGAATAGCAATTAAAAGGTTAAAGAAGTGTATTCTTGGCTTTTGAAAACAAAAAATAAATTGATTTGTTAACATGTAGCAAAGGACAGGGAAAGGAAGGCCATTATGATGGAGATAATTATATGTAATAATAATAATGATGATGATAATAATGATAATAATAATTCTATACTATTATGACTGCTACTACTAATGAATATACTATACTATAACACAATAAATATAATAATATCATATAATATGAAATTATAGGCTTAGTTTCATGGAAAGAATTTCTAGCAGGTCCAAAGCATTGGTCATCTGAGTAGGAAGGATGAACAGTGTTGTTACTAACATTTTACAGCTGGGAATGGCATCATGTAATAATTAGATTGGCCAAAGGTCTCTGAAGAAGTTGGCAATAACCTCACATTTACTGAATGCTCAACCTGTTTTCCACCTGTAGGATTATCTTTCACCTCACAGATATAAATATACAATAATATACAATACATATAATTTTCTCTTTTCACAGAGAGAAAAAACAAGACGTATGCAAATGTGTGAGTGAAAAGAAACTCCTTTTTGTATAAAAGTATGTATTCTCCTCATGATCAACTGACATCTGAACCTTCCTTTTTTTTTTTTTTTGGGCACTGTATTTTTAAATTAAAATATGTAGATTTAAAATTTGTTGTGTTACATGGGTTTGTACCTTCAGTGAAAGAGGAGACAAGAAATTGTTCTTTCCCAGGACCTAAAAGGATCCCATGCTTTTATACTGACTGATAATCTCTAAGATATATCTCTGTTCTGCTGAGTAACTTTTGATTTTTTTAGCTTGGTCTCTTAATCTGTTTTTTACTGAATATTGATTTCAGTTCACTGCTTTTCTGGAAATACTGTACCAAAGATTATCTTTCAATGGACTCCAAGCTTGAGTGACTTTGTAAAAGTCTCTCATTTTATTAGAGGTTTATATTCTTACAGCAGGCTCTTTCTCTTGTCACACACAGGCTGGTACTGCAGACAGATATATCTGTAAGGTCTCTTAACTCTTTAGGTAACTGCTTGAAACAACATTGAAATTTGCACATTATTTCAATAGGAAATGCATTTATTATATTCATATTTTCCTTCAAACTTTGTATCAAGTTTTGATTAAGATGATTTCTATAAGTACAGTTTTGGAAAAGATTTTGTGGAATTCTTGTTTGCAATCTGCTGGGAAGAGGGTTTTATTTCAGATTAATGTGGAGTGGTGGACAGTGGAAAATTAATTAAGAGGATTGAGCTAACTAATCAGGCAGACTGATGTGTGATTAAACAGATAGTGTCAAGGAAAGCATTCTAATTACAACAAAGTATTTCCTTAATCCCAGATAAATTTAATTATTTTTAGCTTACTCCAGTCTGTGATGTCATATTCCAGGTTTATTTTAGAGTGACTGTATGATAACCAGTCCCAAACTGGTGACAGAAAGGGACTCGACATCTCCACATCAAATGACCAGAGATAAATATTTTAATTAGAGGTGAGGAGCAATTTCTGTAAGAGCACCAAGATGCTTGATGTGCATTTTGCAGCCTGAGTCCAATTGTGATCCTCGAAATTTGTAACCAATTTACCAAGGTTTGTCTATGTGGCTCCTGTGTGATTTATTTTCTGCCCAGCCTGACTAATACACATCTGCACAAACAGCCCATATTGCAGCTTTAGCCCACTCCAGTTTCAAAAGACTGAAAAGGCTACAAAAATCATCAAATCCGAGTAAAGCTGAGCAGTGTCACTGTACAAGAGATTTTAAGGCTCTGTGAAGGAATGAAACCATGAGCTTGGGGCAGGGGGGAAGCGTGATTTCAGGCTTGCTCTTCTGTGAATGTTTTCTCTGTGTTAATACAAAAGATTAATTACTGGGCTTCCCGTAAGGTGATTTAGTGCAGAGATGATCCTGTCTGACTCCCAGAGGGTTTTGGCAATTCTGAGGAAGAGGAGGGGCAGGCACTGATCTCTGTAGTGACCAGTGACAGGTCTCAAGGGAGTGGCTTCAGCTTGTGTCAGGGGACGTTTAGGTTGGATATTAGGAAAGGTTTCTTCCCCTCGAGGGTGGTTGGGCACTGACCAGGCTCCCCAGGGCAGTGGGCACAGCACCGAGCCTGGCAGAGCCCGGGGAGTGTTTGGATGATACTCTCAGGGACAGGATGTGACTTTTGGGGATGGTCCTGTGCAGGGTCGATAAATGGACTCAATGATTCTTTGGGTCCCTTCCAACTGGCTATTTTCTGTGATTCTGTGATTCTGCGATTCTGTGATTCTGTGATTCTGTGATTCTGTGATTCTTTGACTCTGTGATTCTGTGGTTCTGATTCTGTACTAACAGGAGGGTTTGGGTCTGTGAGCTCTCATTTTTCCAATGTTGAACTCCCAAAACTCCAGGAAGCAGCAAACTGGGGGAAAACTGGATGCCAGTAGGTCTCCAGTTTGCCATGTGGACACTTGGGTCCCAGAGACAGACAAATTTATACATATCATATCTGTCTCTCCGCTAAACCTGGAAACTATTAAAAATCACTTTATAATTAGGACACAGTGGGAGTGTGATAAAGCATCTGCAACAGTAGTAGTCTGAGTGTAAATAGTTTGCGTGTCTGGTTGTGCATGTAGCCTTTACACAGCTCTTATTTCCACTTAGAAAAAAAAATGAGAGCAGATACAATGAGGATCTCTTTTCTTGGACTGAAATATTTGGAAGTCTGATAATCTTACCAGAGCACTGTGGGGCAGCTGTGTGCCAAGAAACATCAGGACATCAATTGTCATGATTGGAAAATATGATAGGGAAGAAAAAAGCCCCTGTGCAGTGATGAAGAAGACTGGACATACACATTAAACACATGTGCTGTGTATGATGTTCTTGGGCAAGTATTTCTGTTCTAGAAATCCCAGGAGTAGTAGGAGTACTTTGCTCTGATTTAACAGTTGCATAAGATCCCAAATTTCTGTGCAATGATACCCCTGCAGAAAGATCCTGGAGGACATTAAATCAGATTAAATTGATTTAGTTTTGCCTATAGGTGGTTTTTTTGAGTCAGAGACTGAATTCTGGTGACAATACAACCGTAGAGCAATAAGCCCCCATTGCAATGCAACCTTCTTGAGAGCCTTTTGGGAATGGCTTATTAAGAAATAAGAATATAAATTTCTTTAGAAGGAATAAAATACAGTTTACCCACTTGAAAAGCCAACTGCTTAAAAAAAAAGAAGGAAGAAATGAAAAAAACACCTAAGGGTTTATTCAGAATTCATGCAGAAACCTAAATTGATTTGATCAAAGGAATAGCAGTTACTCTTCCTTCTCACAACCCTCTTCCCCCACAGAATGAAGGCAAACAGTGGAAAGGAAAATCCTTGTCTTTAGTTTGAATTTTATAAAGCCCTGACAGACCCATCTGCTTCATTCTTTGTAGGAAAAAACACATGCTAATGATTCAAACTTCATTAATCATTAAAAAACAAATTATCTGAATTCTGTCATATTGCAGAATATAATACATAAAAGATTTCTACATATGCTGGCTTGCTTTTAATTAATATTTCTGTCTTTTGTGGAATTACATCAATCATGAATTTTTCTTTTTGCCAGTTTTGGTTGTATTTCTTAATTTGTACTTTTATTTTGTTTATTGTATTTTTTTATTTTATTTTTTTATGCTTCCATCCTAAAACCTGATTGCCTTGTAACAGTCAGCTTTTAGTAAATCTCTCTGGCATAATCAGGCAAATAACATCCAATGAAATATGCCTGTTGTATTAAGAATCAATTTTTGTTCTTAAAATTTTTTATCAAACCTCTGGCTTTTGTGTCAACATTCTGAAAGATTGTTGAACTCTTGCTATGTATAACAAAAATTGTGGTGTGAGTGTGTATCTGACATGGGGATTTAGAATGAGACCAGCTCAGGTTAAACTGGGAATCTCTGTTCCAATCTGGAAACACTGGATAAGAAAGTAAACAATTGTGCCATTGTTCTGATTTCAGCTTTGGTAATTCCTCAGTTTGAGAGATCAATCACAAAATAGACAGTTTTGGTTTCATTTGTAGTTTTCTGGTTGGGAAAGGAACATCACAGTAAGGAAACCAAACACATTTGCCTCTCATGTCCTACCTGCTAATCCTATTATATGGTAAAGGAAAAAATATAGTCATAGAATCATAAAGTGGTTTGTGTTGGAAGGGATCTTAAAAATCACCTGGTTCAAACTTCCTGCCATGGGCAGGGACACCTTCCACTAGACCAGGCTGCTCAGAGCCCCATCCAACCTGGCCTAGAAAACTTCCAGGGATGGGGCAGCCACTACTCCGCTGGATCCCACTGGATTTCTTTTCCAAACCCAGGAGGCCAAAACTATGGCTTTATTCTTTTAGGAAGAATAATATTTTTGAACATGTAGAAGACCAAAAGGCTGGGTTTACTGACAAGCTCTTCAAGGTGGTCCTTGGATGGAGGTGCTCTGAGATGAGCAGTGCCTGATAATGAGATTGTGGTTGTTAGTGCTTAAATAGCAATGCTCCAGATCTGGAGACAAAACAACTTGTGCAGCCTGAGGTGAAGTTTAAAAAGAATTTGAACTGTCAAAAGCATAAAATTGCCATGCCTTAGGAGAGAAAAAGTCATTTCACAACGTTTGTGCTAGAGCTGATTGAAAATTGCAAGGAGTATTCACAAACTTCATAGTCTGAAACCTGGATTGTCTGGAACCTTCATTACCACATTCTCTTCTCATGCCCTGGACAATGTTTGTCTTACCTCTACAATTTACTTCAGAGGCTCCCATAAGGACTGCTTTCTACCACATTGCTCTAATCCTATTACCCATTTTTACCACATGTCCATGAGCTCTTCTTTTCCACATCAAACACGATCCATTTGTTTGTGTTAAGGTCCTTTCTGTTCTAGTTTCTACTGAAGCTTTTAAATTTTTTTTTTAATATGGTGCAAAGTACTAATTCTAGCCTAATTAATTTTCCTATTTCTTCTTTTTTAGTTCTTATGCACAGGAAATTTGCACACAGAAGCCAAATGAGCAGAGAAAATGTACTCTGGACTGTGCACTCAGCTCTAAATCATTCCCAAGCTAATCCACATAGTGTTCGTACCTGTTCATTTTTTTGTCAACTAAGTCTTATCTAGTGAACATAATGTTCCAAAGGTTCAATATTTTAAAGAAGTTCAGGTATTTTATGTTCTTGATCATGTTCCATATTCCGTGTCCTCTGGATTGCTCATAAATCTAGGCTGGTTGGTTGCCATTTTCACAGTGTTTCACTCCAGTACTTCCTCAAGCCTTTTTGGGACAAAACTGGATAGTTCATCACATTTCCAGTCCATTTGAATGTAACATCTGTCACTAAACGTAAGACTGTTTCCTGTCCTCAGCTGAATAAGACATTTATAATGGGAAAAAAAAGGTTTTCTTGAAGCTGAAGGAACTTTATTTTTTTTTAATTGATCACATAGACTTGGTTTTGATTTCCTGATATGCTGAGCCTGCCTTGGGAGCAATAGCATCAGCTATTTCCCCTTTACTTCTTTTTGGAGGGAGGAGGCAGGGAGGAGGGGGAAATATCAGCATTAATTCATGCCTGTCTCTAACAACAATCTGAGTACAGGAAAAAGAAGCAGTGAGGGAAAATGCTTTACTGCCCTTGATACTGAGAACATTTCCTGAAGTGCTATTCCAGCTTTTCTCCTTGCTGCCTAGCAGTACATGTGCTGCATCCAAGAAGAAAGTTAGTTGATTGTTTTGAACTTTCACTCCTTTTGAGGCTCCATTCATCAATGGTTTTTTCATTTGATATTCCCATGGGATGTAGGGGAGGTAGAGATTTCCTGAGATCTTGCACCAAGGTCTCTTCTTTCATGGACGAACATAAATTAGCAAACTCCATTCTGAAATTAGTGGAACTCTTTATCCATGCCATGTTAAATTATTCAATTCTTTTCTTTCCAGGCTGAAATCTATTATCTTTTAAATATCACTTCAACATAGTTTTTAGGCCATTTATTTTGCTTGAAGGCATTTTTATTACACTCAAATACAGTAATATCTAGTGGCACAGTTAATAGATGATATAACTTGGTGGTGGCAACTGCTGTTTAAACTCTGCTTTAAATACTTTTATTTCTAAACTACTTAAAATTGTATCAAAACTGTACTTGAAGAAGCCTGACATTCACAGATTTGTGTTGCAGGAAAATGGTATTATGGTGTTCTGCTGTGATGTTTTTCATCTCATAGTCTGTGGATCTCCACATGATCACAGCTAAATCACATCCCTATGAGTACCAGGAGCAATTATCATTCTCACTGCCCAGAGTCTGACCTTTCTTCTGGCACAGCTGTCCATTATGTCTAAGATGTATCCAGGCAATCTGGTTTTTATATTCAACAAATAATTCTTTGGGTTCTTTTTCTATACTTTTTCTTGTTGCATTTTTAGTAGTCAAAGTCACAGAGATTTCACAATCACTTTGAAGAGTTCAGTCTGCAAACAAACAGCCCTTTGACATTAAGCCCAAAATTACCTTAACTGAATTTCCAGCTGTGGTTTTCCCTTTTTGCCTTGCTTTCTTTTGTTTTATTAATGAAGTCTGTCCCTTCTCTCCAGCCTCAAAAATTAAAAATCCTTTCTTTTCTTAATGCTCAGTTTTCAAATGCACGGAGATAGTTATCTTCTCTCTCCCCCAGCCATCATTCAACTGTGCTGTACATAATTAGTTCTTTTAATCTTTGCTAATAATGCATCATTTGATTAAAAGCTGGCAAGACATTTATTATAAATGTACTTTCATTCTAAATCAGCAGAGCTATGTCATGTTCTAGAAAAGCAGATGTCAAAGCAGCTTTAAGTGTTCTCCTTGCCAGTTTTTAAGTGGGCAATAGGTCCTGCAGGTTATAGAGGAGATTGTGCATAATGACAGTTCAGCTGGAATCACTGTAGTAGTTGAGCTTAGATATCCTCCCTGCTTGGTCCTGGAGCTGGATAGACAGTCTGGGCAAACAGAATGAGCACTAATAAAGAGCTTGTTCTCCTTTTATATCTGGAGAAGACAAATGTAACACCAGGTTTGGTGCTATTTATGGTATGAACTGTAAGACTTCCTGAGCATTTCCTCTTGGCTGAAATGCACACTATGCCACATTGCATCAGTTTTCATGGAAGTTTAACATTTAGCTGAAAGATACATGTGCAGTATCTCTCTGCATAAAAACAGGATGTTCATGTGAGAAATAAAATAAAATATTATTATATTTAGAATCCATTGTACAAAAATAGGAGGCATCACACAGATAAGTTAACTATAGGATCCAGGCAGTTACTTTTGTAGGGGGGCAAAAAGATAACTCTTCTGTCTCAAAACATGTTTACATCATTAATTCAGGTTTGGGTTTTTTGTTCAGGATATAAACAATCTCTGGGATTCAGTATGAAATCATGGAATCACACAACAATCCATAGAACTGAATGGAAGGGAGCTTGAAAGATCTCCTAGTCCAGCCTCTTGAGCCTAGATGAGATTATCTAACAGGCTGCCCAGTCATGTACTGGGAATCCCCAGTGATGGGGACTCTACAACATTCCTGGGAGGTTGTTCCAGGAATTGGTTGTTCTCAGTGTAAAAAAATTCTTTCTTGTATGAGGTTGAATCCTCTTCTGGCACAACTCATTCCTGTTGCCCATGTCTTCTCCCTGTGGCTCCTTGTGAAAAGTGAACCTCCACCTTCTTTGTAGCCACCCTGTAGGTGCTGGAATACCTAAGAGATTTCCCTGGAGCTTTCTCTTCTCCAAGGAGAACAGATCCAATTTCTTTGGTCTTTCCTCATAGGACAGGTGCTCCAGTTCTGTGATGATTTTTGTGGCTTTTCCTTGGACTATCTCCAATCTGTCCACATCTTTCTCGAGTTGGAGGGACAAGAGCTGAACACAATACTCTGGGTGTGGCCAGTCACATTAAAAACTGGTTTGTATTCTTTTATGAAAAGAATATATAGGGTGATATTATTGCACACCTAATAAGATGAATTTACTCACAAGATTTGTAAGTTTTGTTGGTTTGTTGTTGTTTTGGTTTTTTTTATGCAACATCATTAATCCATATCTTTCTTGGTTAGTGTGTGTTGGTACTTTAAAAAACAAGCTTCTCTCTTGTCTTCAAACTCTTTTGTCCTCGGGGAACTATTTTGTTTCTGTGTTTTTTCAGCCTGCTACTAAGTGGAATATAAGACTATAAAGTCTCCATGGAAATTTTTCCTTGTTCATTATTCATTATCCTTGCCACTGCTGATGGTGACAAATGTCATTACTTTAATGACCATTGTTACCCATCGTCATAATTAAGAGAGATCATTTAATGACACTGAATGTAACATTCCTTAATGCATCAAATTAAGGAAAGTTGTCATGACTAGGTACACAACATCACCCATCATTTTTAAAGATGAATCAATAAATTAAACAATTTCTTCTCATTAACATGACAACATTTTTTAGAGGTTCACAGGGGAAAATTAAAAGGGTGCCAGTTTTCCTTCATTTTCACCAAATTTGATGATCATACGAAAGCTGGATTCCATCACCACTTTGTCAGATTTATCAGACTGTTTCATGATTGCCATTTATGCCTGGCCTGTGTATGGCTGCACCTCTCTAAACAGCCCATTAGTCACATCATCCTTGAGTGTTGCAGCAAAATGTTGCTACACCTAACAAAGGTCTCCTTAATTTATGTGACGAGCATCTGGATGTGTGCAACAAATGGGCATGAGTCTGGATCACTGTGGGTGGTCTGGCATATATTTCAGAGGGCTGAAGCAATGTCTGGACTACCTTTTGACAGAAGCCATGCTATATGAAATGCCAATGCTCCATAAGAGGAATCACAACAATCCTGCAGAACAGAGAAAGCCAATGAAGGTTGGATCCTGGTGACACATTCTTCCACTTCAACAAGTGGAGTCCACAACTGAGAAAGCTACTCCACCTTGGCTGGGCGGATTTACCAGATGGACACTTTTATGGGCTGTGTACTGGTGCTCTAGGTAGCCCTTGAGATCCTGTAGGTCATCAGTGATTAGATGCAAGAATGTTTTCTACAATAAGAGTGTAGAAACCTGTTGCTCTAAAACTGGTTGTCCAGAGAAGTGTTGGATGTCCCATCCCTGGAAACATTCAAGCTCAGGTTGGATGTGACTCTGAGCAACCTGATCTAGTCAAGTCATAGAATCATAAAACGGCCTGGGTTGGAAGGGAGCTCAAAGATTATCTTTTTCCAACCCCCTGTCATGGGCAGGGACACCTTCCGCTACACCAGGTTGCTCAGAGCTCCATTGAACATGGCCTTGAACACTTCCAGGGGTGGGGCATCCACGAATTATTTGGGCAACCTGTGCCAGGGCCTCATCACTCTCACAGCAAAAAAAATTCCCTTATATCTTGTCCAAACATGCTCTCTTTCAGTTTGAAGCCATTCCCAAGGTGTCCCTGCTCATTCCAGCGTGTTGGACTAGATGACCTCTAAAGGTCCCTTCCAACCCAAACCACCCTGTGATTCTATGCTCTGTGCTGATACAGCAAAGAATATGTTCTGATCATGGGAGGGTGGTTTTCAGTTTGATGGGAAGATCAGGAAGAACACAACATATGGTAAGTGGGCACAGAGGAAGAAAAATTTAGAGGCAGAACAGAAGAGGAAAAGATTGAAAGAGGGGAAATTAAAAGATCCATACAGAGTGGGTCAACATGTGAGGAGAAGCATTTGGCAGGCATGTGAAAGGAGGTTCAGCCATGGATGATTTTGGCTTTGTGACAGATTAAGTAGCTCTGGAATCACTTGTACAGTCTACAATTTGTCTAAGCAACGAAGGACGCGTCACTCCAGGTCTTTGCAAAAGGAGAAGACCTGCCTTCTCAAAGGATATAAGGTTTTACTGGCAGTGAGTATATGATATGTAGACCTTGTTATCACAGCCTGAGAAAGAGCAGGAGAAGAATGGATGATCAAGAACAATTAAGAATCCCTTAGTTCAGAATGAAAAAAATTATTCAAACATTGATGTTGTATGCAACTTGTGTAGTTCTGTATGTTAATAAGCTGGAAGCCTTCTGTCTAAATATTAACAGGTAGTGATGTGGTTTAGCTCATGAATCCAGTGAAATCAGGTTAGTAGCACAGGTACAAATTAGTTGGCTACCTTGCAATCACATTTACTGTTACAAGAGAAAAAATATCTATAGGTTTGCAGTTCTGATTTAAGTCAGCCTTGTTGCTGACAGTGAGGAGCACACCAGAGTCTAAAGTATTAAAAATCATGCCCTTCAGGACTGAAACATTCTGAACAGTAATTTTTTTTTCAGGACATGCAGTCATTTCTTAAAAATTTATTAGGACTTGTCACTAAATCAATAGACAGTTAGACCCTTTGATTGGGATTGATAAACTGTAAAAAGTGTTACTCTCTCTATACAGACTTTTTTTCCCCTTTTAGTAACAGGAAAAACTCTTTGAGAACACTCTCAACCTCAAGGACAGAATACATAATTGTGTTCATGAGATAAATCTACCACAATAGGGAAAGAATTCTCTTGTAAGTATTAAATGTGAGATATAGGGAAAGAAATCCTAAAAATAAAAAGAAAAAAAAGAAAAAAACAAATATTACAGTACATTCTACCCTCCCTTTATAACCTTTAGATCTCAGCTTTCACTACAACTTAAATCAGAAAGCTGCATAATGGGTAATCTGTGTCCAGCCATTGTACACATCTCATTGGTTCCCAATCCATGCTAAAGAATGACAAAGTCTTTGCACTTCTGCCAAGTAAAAACACATGAATCTCATATGGAAAAGAAAACAAACAAACAAAAAACCAAAACAAATAACCTGCCCAAATTATTTACTTGTCAAGAAATCCATCCATCATTTTCATTCTCTTATTGAAACTAAGGAATGATTAAAACACAACTGCACAATTTATAGTGAACTTTAGCTGTAAACAGCACAAGGAAGCAAGAAACTCTAGATCAACATATCCCCATTTTTCTTCACTGTGGTTCAATTCATGAATATCTACTCTTTGTTGAATTAATTTATCTGTCAAAATAACAGTTCAGGGAAAAGAAAACCACCAAACCCCTCCAAAACCCCCACCATTGCCAATCAGTGGAAAATTCTCTTTGGGGGCTATATGTGCAATTAATGCTTGGAAATATTTTTAGTATTTTAACCATAATTGAGGGTGAGTCCTGTTTTTAATGCTACAGTTTTACAGTTATAGACATGTTCATCAGGGATATAGGTCTGCAAAATGCATGAACAGACTGTCCCTTTCCTGAACAACTACTGTCCATTACATAAACAGGGTGATACTGATGGACAAATTTATTTATGCTTCCTAATATTTATTTATGCTTCCATTCAATTTGCAGACAGCATCCACGAAGCCATGTTTAATTACTGTTGTCTGCATTGTGGTATATTCCATCTTTCTCAGTGGAATTTTTTCTTGGGTTGGACTTCTCAGTACCTCAAAGTTAATGCAAGGTTGTTGGCCAAGTACTGCACCATTACACTGAGATAATACAAAGGAACATCAACTAAATCAATAGAAATATTGTAAAGTTATCCCACTTTCATTCCATTTCAGTGAACTTAATAATTTATACATTGTGTTTGTGAAGACCTTTGATAAAATATCCTGTGACACTGAACATCCAGTCAGCCTGAGGAAATGGCTTCACATTGCACCGAGGGAAGTTTAGATTAGATATCAGGAAATATCTGAGGGTTGTAAAGCTTTGGAACAGGCTGCCCAGGGCAGTGTCAGAGTCACCATTTCTGGAAGTGTTCAAAAAACAGGTGTATATGGCACTTGAGGACATGGTTTAGTGAGGAACATGGTGGTGGTGCTGGGTTGAAGGTTGGATTTGGTGAACCTAAAGTCCTTTTCCAAAACTAAAAATTCCCTAATATAACTATTGCATGTTGAAATCAATTGGATTGGCAAGTTCAGATTAGTATATGTTGGGATGTAAATAGTTCTGGATACTTTTTAGAAAGATTCTCAGGATTATCTGAATTTCACTTCACAACAAGGCTCTTGTTTCTGTGAATCTGTATTGAAAAGTCCTGTTCAAGATGAGACATTTGATGGGTTGGTGAACATATTCTGAGAACTTTAACACTTCACTGACTGTTTAGAATACAGAAGGGGTAGCAAAAGAATCAATTAATGCAAAACATCTATTTTTGTAGTTTAATAAAATTTAATAGAAGTGTATCTTCTCAGAGTTTCCAGGATGCCTCTGAATACTTTTAATATGCAGCTTAGGACATTTTTATTCAGAACTGAAGGAAAGGTGTTAGATGTGTGAAATTCTTTTTCTCACTCTAGTGCTGAGTTGGCTTTTGATTTCAGCATATCAGTCTTTAAAGTGGTGACTCATGATAATTTACTTCTCAGGAATTCTGTAAGATTTCATAAATATTTTTAAGAGCTTTGAGACCCTTGGCTGAAATTTATGATAAAGTGAAAATTAAAAAATGTGCAGAGTTCAAGTGTGTTTCATTGGTGATATTTGGTTTTTCGACTGCTGTGTTTAGCTTGGGTTGCCCAGTATTCTGCCTGGTTTGTTTACTAGAACCCCCAACTGAAATGCTCACTTCACTTTAGTGTTAAGTGTCTCTGTGCTTCCCTTTAATGCAGATTGTGTATAGAAATAATGTTTCTTGTTTATGAGTAGAATCCTTGAATGACTGAGGAAAAGGGGGAATGCTGTCAACAGCTGGGAACTGAACATGGGTGGTGAGTAAAAGTGCAAAGACTTTTCTCACAGAGCAGCTCCTCTACATCTATGAGCATCTAACCTGTGTAGCCTTGGAAATATTCTTCATAATTTTGCCTTTCAATTCCTCTTACATTAAATGGAGATAAGCTTTGTGGAGAGTTTTTGTTTGGGTTGGTTTGCAGTTTTTATACGTTTAGGTGTCTGTGTTTTATATCCTGCCTAACCGGTGTTTTCCCTGATAAAGTAGTGGTCTTGTGTACATCAAGATGCTGCCAAAAGACAGAGAAATTCCTGTTTTTCCAAGTTTCATCATAAGAGCTGAGGTGGAGTGCTAATTAAGAATCCCAGGCAGTAGAAAAAAAATTTCTGTTAATCCGAAATATTTCCGTTTATCCTGAGATATGATCCAGATTTTGTATATACATATATTTATATTAATGCTCACAGCAGTTTAATTTTTGATGGCTGGAGGGTTCAGCTGTATTGTCTCAATTTTTCTTTCTGGGCATTTACAGTCCTGTGAGCATAAGGAACCTACCTGGGAAGGTAGTGCCAAAATTTCTGTGTAGTACCTACAGATTAGTGGGCATTTTACTTTGAAGTTGTTCTTTTTTTTTTTTTTTATAAACCTCTTTTTCCTGCTTGAACAGTTTAACTTGATGCCATCTTTGTAATAAAATACATCTTTAGCTCCAGAAAAGTTTATTCTTGAGTACTAAGAGTGTGATCTTTAAACACTATGAATAACAGACCTGAGAAATGCAGTTAGGGTGGTTCTGTCACTAGAAGTGAAATTGTGAAGAATTCACATTTGTAACCTGATGTTCTCTTTCTGAGGGCTTAAAATTTTAAGAGTTTTGAGTTGTGTTGGGTGAAATATTTCTTGAAGGGTACCAGCCTGATTGTGATTCCATCCCTACAAAATACTCTACAATTTCTCTCTTATTTTACACAGCTGTTTAGTTCTTTTTCACACTTGGTTTTTTTTGGTTGGTTTTTTGTTGTGGGTTTTTTTTTTTGTATGGTTCTTTTTTTTTTTAAATTGATGGTACATTTAGAATAATTAAGTTAAGCATAGCATAAGGCATGTTAAAAGTTGGGACATCAAAAGTAGTTTTTAAAAAATTGATATATTGCCACATATTAGTCATGGTCTGTTCATTCTGTTCCTTCAGTGACTAGTTATAAATCCAGTCCTACCCATATCTTTTATGATAATATAAACTGAAATTGTAAATTTTGTAGTATCCAGACACAAGTACAGATTTGAAGATTTCATGGAGATACAGAAACTGCTCCAAAGCTTGGAGAGTTTCATATTAAAGTAATTAGCTGTATGAGATATAGATCAAGTGTACGAGACAGAGATCATGTGAGAAAGTTTCTGATACTGGAGGGATATTTGAACCAACAGGAGCATCTTTGTATCCAGAAGCTCAAAAGCAGAAGCTGGACAAGCCATGGGGTGGGTACAACACAGCTTTTGAACAGTCCAAGACAAAAATCATAATTCTCTCAGTCTATGTTCATTGTGAATCAAGGCCAAGTGATTTTCTTGAAAGGGATTCCACCATTCAATTATAACTTACTGAGATTGGTGCTGAACTTAGACTCTGAAGCCTGTGCTACTCAGTTATCAATTACTGCTTGGTTCCTTGGAACTCCTGCATAAAAAAAAGACCAGCTAGATTATGAAGTGTGTTCATAAACTGAGTCAATCTTATTCCTAAGAGGTTTATATCAACGTATCTTCTTCAAAGATTGTACTTAGATTTGATCTACTTCAAGATTTAAATTACTACTTTTATCTTGTTAACCAATTGCAATAAGAAACTTTGCCTGTTGGAAAGTTTTTCAGTCTATGACAGAAACTTCCATATTGTATAGTTTCAAAGCAGGTAGCTGCAATTCTTTAGGTCTTTTTATTGAACTCAGTATCAAACTTTAAAATAACAGTTGTACCATCAATGCAATGCAACCCAGCACACAAAGAGTACTTTTATTCTTCATGAAAGATTTCATATCATGTAGCAGATATTAGTTTTTGTATATTTCATTAATGAACCAACTTCAAGTATGAAGTGCAGCCCTTCTTCTTAAAAGTAGCCATCTGTTATGGTGTGACCATCCTGATGGTGACTCATTCTGGATGGATGGTTTGTGAGCACTGGGATTCTTACGATCTTTCATCTGCACAACACTTCATTCTTTCATGGAACTCTACCAAGTGTCTAGAGCACAGCAGTGCCTGGTTGTCTGTATTGTTTTCAAAGACTCTCACAGATTTTCAGAACCTCAGGCACATTTTGCAATCCTGCTTTCCCTCTGGATTTGTGGGAGGACTGAGAAAAATGCCAGAGCCATCCCTCCTTCACACAGAATCACACTCCACTGTTTCTGCAAAACAATCCTCTTGCATATGTTTCCTATAGGATTTTACTTCTTCACCACAATTTTTTTAAAGCACTACTTTTCTTTTCTCCTAGAGCTGAATGTCATTCAGGATTCCAGCACTTTAAACCATGGGGATGATAAATGGAGCTGAACAGTGGGGGTAACGCTGATGTCTTAAACTGGTTTTGTGGACTATGAGTAATTACATATCTTGTTGAAACCAGAAGGCTTGAAAATGAACTGTCAGGAGCTCTTTGCCCTGACACATTTTACCATTCCAATTCTGATTATCACCAAATCAATGTTTTGCTCACTGAGGCTTATGCTATTCCATGGAAGTTTGAACCTGAGGAGCTACTGTCAGGTGCAGCCCTGCTATGTAAGGACTTCACAGAATGTCAGGTTACACATCTCTGGTCAGTTAATGCTCAGAGTTTGAACGAAAAAAATGTCTGTCAGATCTTGGACTCATGGATTTTGGAGTAATGTAAAAAGGTTATTGAAGGTTATTTTTCTATTAGACAACCAGGTACAAACATACCACAGAGCAAAATTTTCCATGTGAACTTAGTTGCTTAAGTGTGGTAAAATCCAATCTTTTTCTTTTCCCCTCCAGATTTCCATAATCTTACCACTTTCTTCAATAAAGAACAGTTTAAAAATACAAAATAGTTTCAGCTTTTCTCAGTGCAGTCTGATAAGAATAGCTCCAGTATTTGAAAGAGAACAGTGTCACTTCACATGGAACTCTGTTCCAGTTGTGTGCACCAAATGTAGAAAGTAAAGTTAAAAAGGAAAGTTCACCTGCAAGTTTTAGCTTGGACCATTAGTACTTGATAGATTATATCTAAGTTTGAAAGATTCCTTCTAACAGGCATAAGGCAGTGCTACCTAAAAAGTTTTGTGTAGCTTCCAAGGGGAAATGAGAACATAATGGTCCTTAAGTTACAATATAGATTACACTAAAAAACAGGTAAAAGATTACTGCATTATTGTCTAGTTCCTCAAATACCATTTTCCTTAGTTATTTTCCACTGCAAAGCAGCAGGAAAATGGCTCTTTCTTCTACATCGTTGCTTTTAATTCAGCCTTTTCAGATAGGGTTCAGCTTCAAGATTAGACAACTAAACTAGTTGCCAGTGTGGGCACGTCTACCAGTTTAGGCTGTCTCAGCTCCTAGTGTAGCAGCAGGAGATCTAATGCACAAGTCAGTGCAGGTATTCAGGGTGCTCACAACACGTTTGGTGAACTCTGTAGCTTTTTAGGTTCCACTGACTGATCTCTGGTGAGCCACTGTAGGACTCAAGGGAACGGCATGAAGCTGTCAAGGAAGGTTTAGGTGGGTGTCAAATACTCAGAGGGATAAATATTCTCGGACAAAAACTGACCGAAGTCACCCTCTCCCACCAGGTTCGAGGAAAGAAATATTTCCTGGAAGGAAAGTGAAAGAAAAAAACTATTTATTTAACTAACACACACTGCTTGGATTGACAGCAGCTTTAACTGATGCTAAATTTTATGCATTTTGGAAAATGTCAATGCTTGAATTATATTAAGTATNGTGTTTGGACAATGCTCTCAGGAACATGGTGGGATTGTTGGGCATGTCCTGTGCAGGACCAGGAGCTGGATTTGATGATCTTTGTGTGTCCCTTCCAATTCAGCATATTCTATGATTCTGTGACTATAATTCAGTTGTCCACACATATGTTTTCTAATAAAAACTCTAGAATATTCAGGCTGATATCCAATTATTGGTCCAAAGGGAGAAGAGTCTTTTCCAGATCCCACTACAAAGCCAAGTTTTGAGCACACTGTTCTATGAGCTAAATCTCACCCTTCAGTTCCTTAATTCAGTATTTAGGTATATCTTTTCATGGCTCTGCATTAGGGAACTTTGAAACTTCAGAAAACATATTTCAAATTGTGATATGATGGAGACAGAAGTGGGATAAAGGAAAGATGTGTTATCTTACAAAATATTTCTTGTCTTTGTATGAGATAAGCAATAAGGTTTAGAGGATGAGGTCCTTATTTAAGTAGCAAATACAGTACTGTGTGCAAAGTCAAGGAAATACTGACTAGAAATAGAAAAGTATTATTGCTTATACAGAAATGATTAACATGTGAACATTCCTGAATTAAAAAGGTTCAGAAAAAGGAAAGGCTATAGCTCTTCTGGAAAAGCAGCCTTACAATAGTAAATGAATAAATACACAAAACATTCAAGCATTTAACTTAGCAAATGAAGGTTAAGAGAGGACTTGTTGGTGTTCTATGTAAATTCATCCTCATAGAGAGCAGACTTTTAAAACTAAAGGGCGTTTTAGTCCATCAGAAGAAAAAAAAAGCTTAAGAAAATGTAAAGTGCACAAGTTTAACAATTAGCGTCATTAGTCATTTCAACAACAACTCTATCATTTATCTTCTTTGGATTGAAAATTAATGACTTTCTAAAAGACATTCTAGGTCAAGTACAAGTTTTTAATTTTGATCTGGTAATAGCTTGGAGAAATTTTGTAGTAAAATATTCAAAACATGGAGTTAATGAAGTGGCTAAACTGTGATCATTTAGACATAAGAGGGTGAGAAAAGAGACTTTTATTGTCAAATAGTCAAATGTTCTCCTCTGCCTGAATCAACACAACAGAAATACACATTTGCTTGATTTTTAAGAGCTAGATAAGATTTCACTTATTGCCGAGACTTATCCTTTTCTTGTTTTCCTAAGCTCATGTTTTTGAATTATTTTTTAATCAAAAGCTCCATCTTCTACATAAAATTTGCATTTGCTTAGAAAAATCTAAATGGAAGAACAGCAGTTTATTATTTCAGTTTATTGCCAATTGAGAACAAAAGATAAGCAATGACTTCTCCACTTACCAGACCTGCAATTACATGTACGTGCATTGATACATATTTCTGGCTTTGAAATAATTTCGGGTTAAAAGTAGGTGAAAACATTGTAATATATAGTATATATTACTACAATATAGTATTTTGGTTATTTGCATGTGCACATCAAATACCAGTGTGTTACTTTGGTTATTAGCATTTACAACAAACAATTTACTATTTTAATGTAATGTTTCATAGAACTACAGTTAATTTGTGCTGTAAGAGGTTGTAAAACTAGCACCAAATTTCTATGTACTTGAAGACTATTCTTATCAATTTTCACCTTCTACTTTGTAATTCCATGTAGGAAAACTGCAAGGAGAAAAGAATTAAGTAATGAACTTTGTATATTTTTTTTAATTCCTGTGTACAATACACACGGTGAAATGTCTTACTTAAGGGGTAATTAAAACTGGAGTTAAGAAGTATGCAGTGTCACTTTGAAAAAGAAATGAGAATAGTTGGAAAAATAGTGATTCATTAGTGTGATCCATAAGGGAAAGTGGAAAAAGGGGGAAAAAAGAGTCTCAATACCCTCTTCTGATATGAGACTTATACCAAATCTACTGACTAACGATAGTTTGTGGGACAGATGGATGGAATTCACTTACTATATTTCTTGCCATTATTAAATGTCACAGGCATATATAAATAGTGTGTATTTATTTTTCCTCCTGCTATCTTTCCCTCATTCATAAGCTCCAGCCCACCTCCAGTTTTGACTATCTGAAACCAAAACTGCAATCCTTAAGTTCAGCTGCCATTTTACCCCAGATGCTCTTAAACTCTTGTTTTCAATGTTATTTTTCCCAAGCCTCTGAGTTTCTGCTTCTTGGCATGA
Organism: Calyptomena viridis; assembly: GCA_013390005.1. Taxonomy (NCBI): domain Eukaryota; kingdom Metazoa; phylum Chordata; class Aves; order Passeriformes; family Eurylaimidae; genus Calyptomena; species Calyptomena viridis. The sequence continues at coordinate 68,460 of WEIV01029909.1, read as the reverse complement.
CCGGAATCCCAAAGCCCTCATGTCACCAACAACATAGATATGAACATCTGGGATACCGGGATACAACTGCTGGCATTACGTTCCCTTTTGTGATTGAATGTGGCTTAAAGAGAAACATTGGGTTAATGGTCATTAATCTGTTTCAATACTGGCTGCAGAGGATCTTTTTTCTTACCCTTCGGGGTTTTTTTTTGAGCAACTTCCTCTATAGGAAGTATTTAACCCTGATCAGGAACCACAGATTCGATGTTCATTCATGTCACCACAGGCATTGGATGAGTCAGTGTCCAACAGAGAATGTACAGGTTCATCACCCCAGGGCAAGAACTTTTGTTTCTCTGGAGCAGAGTGGGTGGATATCTTAACCCCACAGGTGAATATCTGAGCAGACTGAAGAGGAAAGCTGCTGTTCACTCAATCTTCACTTATTCCCTGAGGAAGAGAATAACTTCAATAAGAGGGGTGAGAAGTCTCTCCATTCCCTATACAACAGTAGCCACTCACTAAGCTTTTCTTTAAAATGAGATTTTTCTCACCATTTCCCTCTTTTTTTTTCTTTAAGAGAAAAAACATCTGCTGCTGTGATATTGAAAGGAAGATTACAAGACCTACCTTTAGTAAAGGGTTTATGCTGTTGGTGTCTACTGACAAAAAAAAAATATTCTATTTGAATGCTAAAGTCCTGGAGAGTAGTTAGATTTAAAAGGTAACCAATTTCCAGTCCTGGACCTGAAGTAACCCAGTCATAGAGCTGGCAGGCAAAGAACTAGGCAGAAAAACTGTGATTTTTTCACTTGCACTCTAATGAAGTGTAACTTATTTTCTGACTGATTTTATGTATTTCCATGGCTCTTTGGAAACTGAAGGGAAAAAAACAAACAAAGCAAACTAAAAAGAATCCAAGAAAAAAGAGCAGGTGATAAGACAGTCCAAACCACAAGAATTGAGAAATAAAAGTTGACAAAGGTAAATTTTAAAGTGCCTATATTCCAACAGAGAATTTTCTTCCATAGTTAAAACTAGGAGTCTATAACAAATTAATAATTGGACAAGAGAACGAAGAAGGAAACAGGAGGAAGCAGATTCTGACCTAATAACATCAAGAAACAATGCAAGGACCTACAGTCCCCTGTGGTGATGCATAATGTTTGAAGCATCTCACTTAATTATAGCTCTGCTAATTTGTAGTAGCTGCTAAATAAATTTACTGTATCCTGTAGTCTTTGATAATGAAATGCTGGTGAAATGACATGAGGCTTTATTTGTGCTTTAGAGCCTCACGGTGACCAGAGCAGGCATTTGCCTTCATGGCTGAGGATGCTCTGCATGCTTTTGTTTAAGCTCTCCTTGGTGAACATATCAAAAAGATTCTCTCAGCTGGGAGCCCAAGTAGATTCCTCATGTGGGTAATGAAGGTGAAGTCCCCTAAAATTAGGTGTTCCAATATTGAGCATGTTGGTACATAAATCCTTGTCTGCATTTGAGATTTCATTGTCCAAGGCAAGCACTGTTTTGCAGTGGTTGTGTAGTAATTTTGGATACAACCTGGAGTCACAGTTGATAGCAGAATTTGACTGCCAGAAGCAAAGGCTTAACTGTAAGAGTTATGAATGGGAAAGTGCAATTAGGTCATGGAGAAGAATTGTCCCCCCTGGTCTCTTCCCATTTTAAACCAGATTCATTTAAGATGAAGCTATGCCTCATTGTTCTTCAGATAATCTCCAGAGGGTCTGGCAGCTGGACTAAGCAGAAATTCATCCTGATGGTGGCACAGGGATCAAAGCACTCTGGAATGGCTGCCTACTTACCAAATGTATTTCTACAGAGCATTATGTATATATTTTATAACCAGAATAAAAGTGCTGGCAACTGAAAACTGGAAGCCTGTTACTGAAAATTATTTTTGCAAACTGTACTTATCCAGTGGCAATAACACATTTTAACATCTGCTCTTACTCTCCTGAAGCATATGGATTTAGCTATTGCTAGGAACTTAATAAGCCCAGTGCCTTCATCAGCTGCTTTCCAAATCTCTGTATCATGAGGGATTCTTTAGGGAACTGAAGCCATGGTGTGTCATAATGCATTTAGCAAATGACAAATGCAAACACATTGAAATATATATGCAGAGAAGGAAAAAATGCATTTCCTGGGCCAGATGTTTGTTGGACTGTGAAAACAGTCTAAAAATCAAATAAGGACTTAGAAAGTATCTGGTATAAAACCCACCAAAACTCTGTCTATGAAAGCAGATGGAGTAGATGATGCTTATAAAATATGTGCAGAAATCTAGATTCATCAATACACTCCAGCTGTTTTACCCTGATGGTAAGAAGCAGCAATAACAGTTAAATCAATCTTATGGCTGTTTTGCTTTTTTTTGACTGAGACAAGTCATCTCAGACAGAAGAGTGTTCCTTTACAGTTTGTGTTCCTGCAAAGAGTCCCTTGCTCCCTGTTTTGTGTTGTCCGTCACAGAAATCACACTCTTGCTCTTTTATAAATTATGGCCAATATCAGTTAACAAATGAGACTCACTCAATTCTTACACTGATCATTGTTTTTCTTACCTAGGAAAGATTTTCTGGGATTTTGGACTTAGATGCTCCAATGGTGCCCTAGTGCCCTGCTAAGATGAGTCTTAGGAGACCTGTTTTGTTGTAAGAGAGTCTTGGTTCTCATGTTCTTGCACCCTACTGCTGTCCCTTGTTATGGTGTTTCTTACATTTTTTAGGACTTTTTCCTTCTTTTCTATGCCTCATCAGCCATTTTTTACAGCTATGTGAATAATAAAGAGAACTAATTTCATCTGGAGACTTTACCACATCCTTTGTGGAGTATTAACTCATTATATGTTTCATCCACTTGCTGCAGCCTTCAATATAGTTTAGATTATCAATGAGTTACTTAAATGCAGCTAAGCACATCCTTTATTATAAAGTCATCTTCTCTTTGTGTCCTTGGTTGGCAGCTCTGAGCTCTTCTGGGATGGGCATGGCAAAGACTTCTCATGCTGATTATACAAAGAGTGGCTGCAATGCTTTTGAGGAATCTCATCTATGATATTTTTACAAATAGAAGGTGTAGAAGAAGTGTTTTCAATTCCTCTCTTCCATTGTCTGTCTGTATTCTCTAAACTTCCAACCTCAGCTTCCAAATTTTGAAAATCTACTGCAGGTTTTTCAGGAGAGCTGTTAGGGCAGAGATTCTACTGTGTTTTCTGTAAGGCCCTGAATGTACCCCATATCAGAACTGTGTCATCTTAACATTTCTCTGCTCATTGCAGCAATTCTGACATCCAGCAGTTACAACCAGACTACTCTGAAGGTCTTTCCAAGAGGGAAGAAAGGAATGCTGTGTTCTAAACCTTGACCAGTCCAGCTGCTGTTTTCATGATCAGTCCTCTTGGTTTGGAAGAGTGTCATCACAGGATTAGACAGTTCAAAAGGGAGAAAAAAATTTTGCTCCAACCCGCTCAGGTTGCTCAGTGTGGTTGGGCTTGTCTCCCTTGGATAGGGACCTTTTGCGTGATTCTGGACAAAAAAATCTATGGCACATACTGTGGTGAAATATATATCACCACAGGCAGAGCAAATGGGTTTCATTATATAAACTCCTAAAAAGTTACAGGATACAAGTCTGCATGTGAATTACAAAATAATGACACGAGTAATAATCAAACTTCACTGTGGTACTGCAGGAATAACTGTGAAACAGTAGCTGTAGCATCTTACACACACACTAATAGGAGAAGAGTGTGGCTATGGCTCTGAGCACACACTGAAATAATTTCCAAATATTTAACCAGTAAGTCTATGGTAGCATTTCATAAAAGAGTGCTGTGTTGTCCTCCCAAATAGAGCATGTAACTGATATTTCAAGTCCCTAAACAGCCACAGTTCCTACTGATTTATGAAGACTGACTTGATTTCCTTTCTGTAAGTAACTAGTGATCTCTTTCTAGATCACTGAAGTTATATTTCAGAGAGTTTGTATTTCCAAACACCACTTTTTCCTTGAAAGATGCAAATGTGTTGTAACTGTTTTAACTGACTGTAACTGTAGTGTCTGACCTTTTACCCATCCAAGTCTCTCCTCCATCAGTGACAAGTAGTGAGTGTCTGGTGGTTGGTTGCTGGCTGGGGTTTAATCACAACTGAGATTTAGGACATGTAAAATATTTTAAGAAGCAGGTGCAATGCAAAGCTCTCTCAAACTTGAATCTTCTACATTCATTTTCTCTAGCTTTTAAATTGAAATATGGAAATAACTGTGAAATCACCCAAAATCAATGCATTTTTGAATGTCCCTTTTCACCACAGTAATTTTGGAGGTCACAGGTTTTAGCAAAGAAAATTGAATTCTATATGGTATTAAATCAAAAAGACAAAGAAAAGAATTTTGATGAAACTTCTAGGAAGTTGTGGTGTATATCAAATAAAAATCATTTACCTATCAATTCTCAAAGAGAATAAGGGAGATAAAAATCTAGACTGAATATCTCATAGATACAGTGGTAAATTTAATTTAATAAGGAACAGACACTCTCAGCTTGGCAATGGGAATCAATGTCTGGGTGCAATGAACTGTGTTGGGGAACAGTACTTTACATGAATGAATAACCAAAGGCTAACCCACAACTCTGTGTACTGCTGGAAAAGGAATTTTGGGACAACCTCGGTTTTAGAGAAGCTCCAGAAGGCTTTGAAAACATGAAGAAATTATTTACCTACTTCTTTATGCTGTGTTTCTAGGGGTTCACTTTAACAGAGCACCAAAGTGTGGATGGTGACCTTTTCCTCCCTTCCCATTTCCTGCTGTTACACATATGAGGTTACCACATTTTGGAAAAGTGCCTGCAAGAACACACAACTGTTACAGGAAAACAAACACTGTCACCTTAGTCCCCACTCTCTTCTGCCCCTTCATTAACCTACTAGAGGACATCAACAGTCATGAATTCACACAAATTCACAGACCTGCTCACCTTGTCCATCCTGCAGGTTATACTCTGTGGTATCACCAGGTCAGGTCCTGAGTATTATTCCGTTTCATAATTAATCATTTCATTAATTAATTAATTTCATTAATCATTTCATCTGACATCTGCATGTTTGGCACCTGGGCTGGAGTGCTGATTCCTGTCAATGCTCTTGAAAGAGGAAATGACCTCAAATTGTGCCAGGAGGGGTTTGGGTTGGATATTAGGAAAAATTTCTTCACTGTAAAGGTGGCTGGGCGCTGGCACAGGCTTCCCAGGGCAGTGGTGGAGTCCTCATCCCTGGAGGAATTTAAAAGCCATGTGGATGTGGCACTTGGGGACATGGTTTAGGGGTGGCCTTGGCAGCGCTGCATTAATTGTTGGACTCAGTGATCTTAGAAAGCCTTTCCAACCTAAACAAGTCTATGAATCTATGACTGTCTCATACTTCCATGCTTTCTCCAGGAAACCCTCCCTCCAGGTCTTCCCGGTTCTGTATGTTCATGCATCCCTGCTTGTTTTCACTCAAAAGAGTTAAACTTGAAAAGACATTGATGTGACGAGTCTTTCTGTAATATTAGAATGAAAGGTGTGTATCTCAGTATGAGCATAAATGAGGGAAAGACATAATTAATTAGCTTCAAGTGAATCAGAGTTGAAGATTTACCCAGCTGGTATAAAACATGTTGTGATTCTTGAATCTACCGACAATTTGATATGTCTTCAGGTGTGCTGATTCAGAGTGACAAGTGGCTATTGTGAACACAATGACACAGTACATATGAGACACTCTATTCAGGATATAATGCTTAAATTATGTTAGAAATATACTTTAATTCATGATAAAATTTGATCATTCTCTGAAAACATTGACTTTTAAAGAGGTTAAAAATCAAACTAGAAAGTAAAATGCTTCTATTACTTAAATATTAATAGCATGAAGTGATTATTGGAGCAGTAGGGCACTGGTCTCCATAAAGTAACATTTTGCCAGAAACTGAGAAAGCAATCTCTGCTATCACCACTATAGGAGATGGAGCCCAGCATTCCTGGAGATGGCTTGAACACCTGCCTGCTCATGGGGAGCAGTAAATTAATTTCTCGTTTTGCATTTCTTGGAATATAAAAATAGATAAGTTGGAATATATCTATATTGATTTTTGCATATGCTGTGTTCCTATTCAGTCAAAAATATAGCAGTGGGAACCTGTATTGACATTTCTATGTTAAAAATGTTTTTCATGTCAAAATTAGCATCCTAAGTGGCTTGTTGCAGGGCTACATTCACAAGGATATCTAGGGACTGCATCTCAACACACTTTGACATTTAACTGTGTTGCAGAACTGATGTAAATGACCCTTTCCCTTCTTAAATATCTTGTGCAAAATCCTGATGATGTGTCTAATAAAAATGGGATTTCTCCCCCCAAAATGTTCTGTCCCATTCAATTTTATACAAATAATAAAATAAATATTGTATAATATTGCTTTTCTGACTGTTTATTATTCATGCTGAAAATTCCCTCCTTCACAGATAAGCTTGATTATCTTTTGTCAATGGCTCTTGGAACTTTGGGATGGAATGGTCATGTGTAGGCACAGTTTACATCTGGTGTGCAGAAAACCAGCCACCAAACTGATGAGGGAAGGAGGATGTTTATTTAGTTTGACTACTTGATTAACAGCCAGAACATATTACCTCCACTTTCCTCTTTGTCTTAGGTTTTTAGTGTGACTTTTGTACAGTTTTTTCTGTCTGTGAATGCCATACTTCATCCTCTAAAGCAGGCAGGGTGTGCCTGGAAGTCTTGCCTATTTAAATTGTGATGCCATGTTATAACACTTGCTGCAATGAAGTTCCAGTGTTGGTTTCTATCACAAGTTAAATGCCAAATATTGTTTGTCTGCTAAAGTGATGAATTATGTTCACTTTCAGCCCACCATACTGTAACTATAACTCTGCTCTTACTCCACCTTGGTCCCTCTTGCAAATGCTTAAAAAGGTTTACCTTGGAAACTGACAGGAAGAATAATCTGAAGAATGGACTGTTAGACAGAGCTTCAAATTAGGGAGAGCACCAAGCATATTGAATTCTTTTCTTTCATAGGAGCACATTAGTAAAGAGTCAATTATTAACTCTGCTTCTTGATTTATTCCAACATTTTGAATGGATTAGAGGTCAATGTATTTAAGGTTTGGGTATTTTTTTTAATTATTATTTCAAGTAGAAATTAGGTTCTCAGAGGGTAAGTAGATTATAATAGATCCCAGCTCCTGGGCCCATGCACAGATATGTCAGTAGGATTTATTGCAACTTATACCTTCAGAGAATAAGAATTAAGTGTAATTTTCTCTTTTAGTTAATAAGATTATGTGCTGTTCAATAGGTATTTTCAGTGTGATTTGATAGTGAATTCTTACTGAGAGATCCAGGCCTTAGCTTTATCAGTATGGTTTCTTCATTTCTGATCACTTCTTTTTTGTGTCTTTCCAATTTAAAATCGCATTCCCAGTTTGATATGCAAATTTATCATCAGAGTCAGTCTTACTGCATCACTTCTAAGAATATTAAACCATGCAGGTCCAGTGAAAGCCCCTTGAACAGAAGAAGGCAGAGTTTGCAAAGTATAAGGTTTACTTCAGAGTTAACCAGGTGAATTTTATAATGTCTTCAAAAAACATGCAGATATGGTGGTTAGAGCCAGGAATGAGTGGTGGACGTGACAGTGTTGGACTGATGGTTGGAATCAATGATCCAAGAGATCTTTTCCAACCCGAACAATCCTGTGATTCTATGACACTATAATTATATATTCCATAAAGGGGAGTGGAATGAGACACCACCACTTGCACTGCTGGGATAAAAGCTCAATATATAAATGATCCCAAGAGTATCTAGAATATATTATTACAGAATGCATTGTTTATTAAATTAAACTTTTGCAACCTTAAAGGACTTTTATTCTACTGATTTCATTAGGATGCAATGATGAAGAAAACTTGAAGTAATTTAATTAATTAATTTAATTTAATTAACTGTTTTACTGTTTACTTAGAAACTGAACTAATATGCTTATTTATTGAAATATCTGGATTCGTTTTTCCTTAATTCAAGCAAACACAAATGGAAGCAGTTGCAGAATCTGCTGTATCTGCCATCAGAACATGATATGACTGTTCAAGCAGAAAAAGTGATCAGATAGTTCCTGTGTCTTGTTTTGGCATGAAGTGGGGAGAACACAGCAGCAAAGAAAAATTAAATGTAGAGATTTTTCATCTCTCTGTTGAGAACCAGTGTTGCTTCTCCTTTCCTGTAAGTCTGAAACACATAATGTCCTTACTGCCACTGAGGACCAAACAAAGTTGCTTTCTAAATTAGGTGCAAATAATTTTTTGATAGGTAATGGCCCTCTGTGTGTAAGTGATAAACCTCATTCTGGTTATTTGGAGAAACAAGAGGTTTGTAAAATGTTTTTGGGTTCCTCCTTAAGCAGGTCCTTGGAGTAGAAAGTACAGAGAGAAACAGAAAACCTCTGATAATATGACCTGTTCAAGATTATCTCAATTGGAAATGCTGATGTACTAATTTTTATTTGTCTGAGAATGGATTTCTTGGGGAAAAGAGGCAGATATTGAGGACATGTGTAGGAAATAGTTTTTGGGGGTTTTTTTACTTTTATTGATGAGTTCCCATGAAGGATTCACTATTACGATTTTTATAATATTTGAACCACTCCTCCCAGTGCCCTATTTTATTTTATTTTAGAAGGTTTTTTATATTTGTTTTTACTTTAAGTGGCAGATTTTCCCCAACAGTTTTCCCAGATACACAGATAATCAGTGTAAAAATCAGATAATAAGTGTATTCTTGCAGATGTGTGTAGAGTTCAACTGCCAGAAGAATGCAAGAACTAAAAATATCTTCCCATTTTGTTCTAATACCTGTTTGGTCCGTGTCTGACAATCTTAGTGGTCCAAGAATCTACAATGTTGGAAGACTTAAAAATCTTTATTTATTGTAATGTATTAAGGAGAAATTGGTTTTTTATTCCCAGTTATAAATGATTTTCAGAAACATGAAAAGGCTGTTTTGAGAATCAGTATATTATTAAAAACATTCTGACAATCTATAAGTTATTTTTTTGGAGTACCCACAGACCTGCCAAATAGTAGGGATTCTTTGCCTTCAAGTGAGACAAAAATTTTGCCCTTGAAGACAGACTCAGGCTTATATATTTTTATCCATCACAAACTGAATTAAAGAGAAGAGTAAGTAAACTACTGTAAATATATAGCAGAAAAATAATCCTCCTGATATATTTTATTGAATTCATTCTCTGGAGACACCAGTACCAGATTGTCTCAGTTTAGGGAGAATTGAGATCTTCCTTTGCAATATCTGATTCTGCCTTTGCAATTTGACTTTAGCCCTAGAATAGAGTTCTATGAAATCTTAGAATCTCAAAAATCCACCTTCCTTATGAGCTTAAATTACTGTTATCCTAGAGTTACTCGAGGTAGTGTATTTTTGTGTATGAAAAATTCTTGACAGGAAAGAAAGAAATCTGTTGGTTCTGACACAAAAGGTAGGTTTATCATTATGTTAGGCTTGAGCTCTACTAAAACTGTAGGCTAGATCCTCATCTGGTGTTATCTGGCATTAACTTCAAAGGAGAAAGAAACCTTAAATTTCATCAAGTAAGGAAGGATCTTTCTTGAGAATAAGAGTAGTACCTTACAACCTTCAATTTAAATATTGTATTGTGCTGCAAATGGAAATTTCATCATGTAAGGGGGAGCTATGAAAGAAAATGCAGGTTACTACTTGGCAATTTTACAAATAATTTAGATAATTATTTATTGTTAGAGAAGTTAATGTCAAGATTGTTTGGTGAATAAAGTGGTTTCTTATGTTGTTAGCAGCTTGTGTCACAGTTGTCAGCTCAAGAAAAGTGCTGTGGTAACAGTGGTGTTCACATTATCAATACTTACTTTTTATTAAGACTGTCACTGCAAGTGGTGCATAACAAATATAAGTCAAGGCAGGTTTTCCCGGCTACGACTTGGATGAACTCATTAAACAAATCCTGCCTGAGCCAGAAATTGAAAATAAGAAAGGGAAATGGAAAAAGAGAGGGCAGACATAGTCAATAAAATTGTTTATTCAGAGTCCCACTAGCATATATGGACAGGTGAAGAAGCTTTATCTGGGCTTGAATGGGGGCTGATAAATGACAGATGATGAAAAGGAGAAATGAAGGAACAAAGATGCTAAACCAGGGTAACAAGACTTCCTCACTGTGTCCTGAATTGACTGATGTGTTACTACATGATTTCCTTATTAGCTATAAACAGCAACAAAAAAAGTGTTGCTTAAGTTCTTAGGAACAGCAAAAAATAAAAATACTTCCACTGGTGTCTGATGGAAAAAAGAATTAGAGCCATAATTCATCTACATATTGGTTGTGATTTAGCTTTTTTATTGCTGTGTTTCCTACAGATAATATTCTGACTGAACTCTTGGATTCATCAGCTGAAAGCTTTTGGGAACTGAGTTTCCCAGAAGCATTGTTTGGAGTAATCATCACACTCTATTAACAGAATTCTTTTTTAATGCATTCCTGTGCCCCATATAATTTTGAGTTGATTTTCATGGAAAAATTGTTCTTGAAAGAGATTATGAAATGAAAATCTTATTACTATTCTGAAATAATTTCTGAGTGATGGTGACTTCATTAAACGGATTTAATGAAAATTAACTAAAATCAAATATTCTTGAACTTCCATGATTGCATAAAGCCCCGTATACACAATTCTGAAATACCTTTTCTTGTAATATTCCCCATGAAGATAAATCTTGTGTATAGAAGTAAGAGAGGCCATCAGAACAATTATAGTTCTTAGAATATTTTATCTACAGTCCTAGAAAAAAAATTGCCAGTCATTTAGAATATAATTACTTCTAACTGTATAGTACTCTGAAAATTTTGACTATTGGACTCCACTTCCCGCACAGAGGTGGGAAGATGCTGCCAGAATTCACAGTGTTTAGAGAAAGCAGGTTTTTTAAGAGAGGAGCTGGCCACAGCATATTTGAAGGTGATTGTGAGTTTCTTTTCAAAAGGCCCCAGGGAAGCTCGTGAAGGACTTTAAATTATTCACATGGCAAAAATGCATCCAGNCATCCAGAGAGCTTGAAGTCAATAAAGCCTCCAGCTCTTTATAGTACTTTATGACTGAGTCCTAGTAGATTAATTCAAGCTCTCAGAGGCAAAGACACCATATTCTCAATGTGCTTGGGTGCAAATGTGAGATACCATATGGGACTTAGTCCCAAGAGGGAGGACACAATAAACCCAGCCAGAAAATAAGAAGTGGGATTGGTTTCTTTAGCATAAATAACACTTTTGCTGCCCTGCATTCCATGAGCCTACATTTCTGATGTGAATAATTTTGAGTAGAAAGTGTGATAGAGTAGAAATCTGTGTGGGATGGAAGATAAATTTAGGTCTGTAATGAGGGACAATTTGAATTATGAGCCCAGTGTATCAGCTGTTTAAGACATTTTTCTTTGCTGCTCAAAATGCAGAAGTTTCAAGACGCTTTCCACCCAACACTATTTCTTTCACTTTCTGTGGATGTTATGGTTTTCTTAAAAGGAAAAGACCTGCAAATAATGTAAAAAGCTTTAAACAGAGCACATGACTGGTTTCCCACAGCCTATACTCAAGGGGAACGAAATCCAGCTCTGACCAGTTATTTTATATTAAAAATATAACACTTCAGCAGATGCAAAGAATGTACAAGACAAATCTGTACATAATTGAAAACAATTTCTCTTGTTTTTGTTAAATTTAATATCCAATTTTGGTCATTTTAACAAGCTTGTCCAAATTTACTAAGCCAATATGCAACTTTCTGACTAATTAAAAATCTAATCAGAAGATATGGAGCCTGTTTATCCATGATTTTCACTATCCTATCTGTACAATCTAGCTAAACTGGAAACACTGGATCTTTGAGCATAGATGTAAGGCTTTTATGCTGCCACTGGTTATGCCAATCATCCAGTTACCTCCAGACTTTAGCAGGAAAGATCAAACCCCAAGAAGCACCGAGGATTAGGGTGTGGAAAATGTGATCATTATTCTAATTTAAGTTACTGGTTTTCTTAACAGACTGTACTGGTTTGAAGTGGAGGTGGAACTGGAGGTGTTCAAGGTGTCTAAGGCCAGGTTGGATGGGGCTCGGAGCAACCTGGTCTGTGGCAGGGGGTTGGAACAAGATGAGCTTTGATGTCCCTTCCAACCCAAACTGTTTGTGATTCTGTGATTCCAGGAATATGAGCGACTATTCTGTGTTCATAGGACTCAGGTAAAGAAGCAAGAAAAGTGGTGGCATGGTTAAATAAAGGCCTTCAAGAAATCAGGGTGGAATAAATTTCATATGGAGTTTTGGGGAAAATAACTCCTCTAACTTTTCGATTATTAGTAAATTAGAAATTATTCCACTTGCAGGGATGACTGGCCCAGGTGAACTGAAGTTTTTGGTGCAAAGGTTCTTAGCTGAACCCTGTACAGCCTTTGTTGTTAAAGTCCCAGGAATATATGTGATACAATCATTTCAGATGTCTAAACAATAATGGTAAATAATTTCAATAAGGGTGTTTATACAAATTAAATTTACTAATTTTTGAGAAGTTGTCCCTTCATGCCCGCTTTTCTGTTGCTTCCCACTTCTACATTTTTCTACATTCTACTTTTTCTGAAAAAAAACCCCAAACAAAAAAGTGATCTGACCTTTACCTTTCTTGGTTTGAGCCCTGGTCCCCCAAAAGGCAGAATATTCTAGAAAGAGACTACAGAGAAATTCCCTTTTATATGAATTCCCTTTCTTGCTCTAGAGAAGTTCCCTTTTAAAGCCTGTCAGTGCTGATTGTTACAGAGCTGGGAAGATTTGCTATCAAGTTAGCACAGAAATATATGCTCAAACCTGGGGTGTCCAGTACAGAATCCAGTGTTCTACAAAACAAAGCATTGATATCTCAGTAAAAGAAAGAAAATATTCACATTGGGCAGAAATGTAATAATCCATCCTTTACATTATGTCTTCTACTAATCTCTAATATTCAAAGTTCTATTAAAACTAAAGGATGGTGCTATAGCTCTACCTGATTTTTGTAGTCTCACTGATGTCCAGTCTTACCAATGTCCAGTCATTATTTCAGTCTACTGGAAACTGGAAGTGGCTTTGTTTGGCTGTCTGTAATACTTTGGTGTTCTGTGTTGGTTAGAGGTGAGATGAGCTCTTCTTCTGCTTGTAGAAAGTTCCATACTTTGAAATGACTGTCATCCACTACTCTCTTCATAAAGTCTTTTAATAATTAAATAATAGTCTCTTTTAATAATAGCAAAAATGTATTCACTTTGCACCAGGCTCCACTATCCTCATGTCCCATATGCTGGTTCACAGTAATGTGAAAGGCAGGGAAAGGAAAGTCTGAGAACAAGGAATGTAATTTCATTTAACTTCCTATTGAGCAGTGCCAGGAAGATGTTAGAAGCAAAAACATTACAGCTGCCAGTAGCCCCACAGTCTTCTGCTTAACTGACCTGAAACTTGAGTGTGAATGTAACAAATTGATGAGTCAGGTCCCCAGCTCAGCTGGGAGATGGCGTGTTCAGAAGTTGGCACTGGAACTGAAAGACTCCTCTGTCTGTTTGGCTCTGTCCGTCCACCCACCCACCCATCCATTCCCTTCTCCTTCTGGTGTCAGCAGATGCTGAAGTGACTCACAGCCTGTTTCCCCCTCTGAAGGCACAGTTGTGTTAATGAAGGAGATGTAGAGAGTGCTCTTGGCACAGAGGCCTTTAATGGCTGACGTAGGCCCCCAAAAAGCAAAGTGCAGCTATGACTAACAGAGCATCCAAACCTGGCAATTGCCACAAATGCTTGGAGAAGGGGACAGGGTTTGGTGTAAAGTTGGGAGGATATCAAGTCAATTTGCTCCCTTTTGGGAGTGAAGACGAGCACCATGACTCAGGGATTGGCAGGAATAAAAACTGAGGCTACCTTTGGCTCCATCTGTGTTGGACTCGGTGACACAGCATCTGGCACTGTTCCTCACAGTCTGGAAAGCTTGACTGATCTGGGTAGAATCATGAGAGTTAAAATATCCAGGCTGTCCATGAATTTCCCAGAAAACCTACTTTGCCGCAGTACAGGGAGGAAAAGAGCCAGGAGATACAAAAAATGGAGTGTTTAAATGGCACCAGTTGATAATTCTGACTAAGCGATACCAGGGCAAGTATAGGGAGAGTAGGTTGTATTAATGTAGTGGCTTTAATTTAAATCTTTTCATAGTCACAAGACCTTTAAATAAACTAAAGAGAGAAGGCTAAAAGAGACCAGTCATGTCTGAATACTCAGCATGAAATCTGAGCTGGAAATCCTTTATGTATGAAATAGATATTATTGCCAACACCACACCCAGAAAGGAAATCTGATGGAATTGGTGATTCGTAAAAATCAGAATGAAAGGAGAATTGCTGGGGTCAATATTAGATGTTCAGAATTGCAGACCACTGAGAGTTACAGGATTCTAAATGCTAGTTCATTAAAGTTGTATTTAATAAAGTTTCTGAACAGGAATTTATTATAGACCACCTAAACTCTCCAAAGAGTGATCTAAACTACTACAAAAATTGTGTTACACTGAGCAATTTTAGTTGGGGAATATTAATTTGGCATAGCAACAAAATCCACTTAGTTCTCTAAGCATCAGAAATACAGAGGACTCTGTAGCAAGGAAAAATTTTATATTCTTAGTGAAAAATTAATCACTAATTTTAATATAACAACTCTGCAACTAACCCATGATTATTGCCTGGTCAGGTTTGTTTTGTGCAAAGAATTTGTGGCCAACAAAAATGTGGGAATGTTACAAATGAAACCAAAGGCTGCTTGTCTCCCTGCTGCAAAAGATGATCAAGATTTCCTGCTCTTTAGGGTGGAAAGAAAACTTGCAAATTCCAATAAATTAGCAAGCCAAGGTAACTTATATTATAAACATTAAAGGAGTTAGACAAGTGACCTTCTGAATCATGAATATTTGTTAGTAACCAAGTCTGGATTCCAGAATTGGGAAGATTACTAATTTCCATATTGAAAAGGGCTAAAACTAATTAAATGGGGAAACATATTGCATCAAGTAGTTGATTTATTCTAGACAAAGTAACATAACTGGTAAAATATGGAAGCAGACACCATCAGCAAAGGACTAGAAGAGAAATTATTGTCAGCATAACTTCAAAGAACTTTGTGTAAAACAAGAGCATGCTTTATTTGACAGAATTTCAGATCTAGCCAAAAAGGCGTTTGTGACAGAGAAACTTTGATTTTCTCAAAGCATTTGACATATGACTGTTTGACACTTGAATAAAAGAAACTTTTCATACATAGAATGAACAAAGAACATTAAGTGGATAAATAACTTTATAAAAGACAGATCTCAAATTAAGTTCTTAATTGGGAGATGTCACGACAGAAGTTGTTTCTCATGAGTTCCAGTCCTATATCCAACAACTTAGATCTTGTCAAATCATGAGGACAGCTGAATGGCTACAATTCACCAAAATATATTCTGATATATTTTGGACGCAGTGACACATTTGGGAATAACAGAACTCAGTTTTTCCTGCAGAATAGGGAAGGGTAGGGATTTAGAGAAGATTTCCGGGTTGTCCCAAGCAGTCTTCTCATTTTTCATTCCATGATTTTTCAAAACAGACTGCAATAGAGCTCCTTTTCTATTTTGCTTTTGATTTTTTTTTTTGTTTTGATAGTCAGGAGAATGAGTTCTTGAGACCCTGAGGTTAACTATCCAGACAACATTTTAAACAGCTTTTGTGCATTGGATCTTTCGTTTGTCCTAGCACTGAACAATTCTCAAAAGGAACTTCTTTTCAAAATTAGTTCTCTCCCATTCTACTCTATTGTGCTTTGTGCTATCTTATTAAATTAGTTACTTGTGTGTAAGAGAGAAGTGAAGACTGGCTTGAGAACATTTTACAGCTAAAGAGAAGCCCCACTGCACTATTTTCATGTGTTACTCTTTATGCAAAATGGGGCTGATGAAGGAAAGCAATTTGGCATCTTCTTACAGCAGTCCATAGGAACCATATTGAAGTAATGATCAAATTGCATGAACTATGCTTTTCTTTCCACAGAGAGGTGACTGCATTATTCCATACCATGCATAAAAATAACCACATACTAAGAAAAGGAAAAAAGAGGAAAAGAAAAGAGAAATGATACTGACTGTAAGAAAAATAAAACAGGAGATACCAAGCATAGCTAAATCCTAGGCAGATGTGAGAGCTTTTTGACTGGCAGGAGAGCTTGACTCATATCTGCTTCTAAATGGAAATGGTATTTATACTCAATCAGTCCCTTCAGGTGTTCTGGTAGACTTATTCCAATAATTCTACCATTATAATAAATTTGGTGAAATTCTATTGTGTCCCATCTTTCTTGCTGAGAGATGCAGGTTGGGGTAGTTATTGCTGAATGGTGAGCTACCAACTGGATCTCCGTTATAGTTAGAAGGAAATTTTTTTCTCTCTTCCTATATTTGCACATTAAGGCTGAGAGATTCAAAGGAATATGACAGTCAGCTATTCAGCTTGCAAACCTGTGGGAGTGAAATGGGGTCGTTTATGCCTTTAATCCATAAAAGATATCTAAATGGATATCCCAACGGGAGCATTATTACTAAGATATCCTGAAAAGACAAGAACTTCCAAAGGTGTTTTGCCATTATAACCTGCCATTGCCACTTTTAATTGCTTCTGTTCAATATTATGTGGAAGCTCATCCAGTGAAAAACCACATCAGGACTTATAAATATGGCAATTCTTTAAGCCTGTGCTCAGAGCATCCAATAAAGCAATGCTGCTCTCATGCGGGCACAGATTTGAAACACCTTTATTGATTGTAAGTGCTCCAAATTTAAACTTGGACACCTGATTCTCATTTCACTAATGCTGGAACATCACAGGCCATTTCTATTCTTAATTTCTTTGGGTTTGAGGGATTTAGGTTTTTATCTGGTTGATTTCACTGGCAGTGATTTACCTCACACAGCAGGTCATGGGTATCAATACTAGAACAGAACCATTAAAAATCAGTGGAGCTTTGATTTCAAACCAGCATCAGGCACTGATANGGAGGGAGGGAGAAGAAAGAGAAAGAGAAAAAAAGCTGCTAAAAAGCAGCTAAAGAGCCTCAAACATTTATTGATATTTATGAAAGAAACTGGAGAGGGTAGTGCTTCAGTATTGTGTACAATTTCACCTGATTTTGCCAGTATTTTTGAGCTTAATTCAGTGCTTAACTCTATTTCTTTGACAGTGCAATCCTGTAGAAAATAATGAGATTGCAGCAGGTAAAATTGGATATTCAGAGCAAGCAGTTTTTATTCTCTCTCTTTGTTTCAAAATGACCACTGTCAACCTACTGCAATTGTCTTTGCTACTCCATGCAGAATGCTAATTAGGGAAGCTGACTTATCTTTTCCTAACTATTTTTTTTTTATTCAAACATCGAAACCAGTGCTAATTAGTCTGGCTATATAAAAACAACAGTCTCCAACTGGTTTGCTTACAGCTCCATTTACTCCTTGTACAAAGAACTCTTTCTTGCCTTGATTTTAGTGTGTGCACGTGCATAAGTGTGCCTTTGCTTCCAAATAATAATTCTAATGGCAAAAATCTTCACTCCAGTAATTCCCAGAGATTCCCTTGTGTACACAGCTCTGTATGTTCTGCCCAAATGTGGTAATTTGACTGTACATATGTTTTAGGGGATGTTTAGCTTTTGCCTTTTGTTTTTTTTTGAAGACCTGCAACTTGCTTAGGGAGACTGTGCTGGTTCAGTTTTTTATTCAGTTTCTTGCCAGAGGCAGCTTAGGACTGGAAGCTGTTTTTAAATATTTTCCCTGAGCATCATGACTGTTTTTAATAGCTGTGAGTGAGGACTGAACATGCTGAGGAAAACTTTCATCCTCCCTTCTCCCTATCCTGTAAGACTGGGGCAATATCATGAGTCTTGTTTTATTTATTCTTTACAAAATTAGGTAGTGGAAAGCTGTACAGCTGATGGGTTTAGTATCTGAGAGGCAAAGTTACTCTCTGAGACTGGTTCTGCAGCTCTCATGGTGTCAAAGTTAGACTGGGCTACAACTGGGGAAAAGGAGATGAAGATTAGAGCAAACTAAGAGATCAGAAGGTGTACAAAGGAGAGAGAGAGAATATGAAAAGCAAGATGAATTGGTTTTCCTAGAACATAATTTGACCTCTGGAGGTGACTCGCCATCCTGTCTCCATTGAGTGCTTGGGCTTCCAAGTTGGAGAGTTGTAGTTGTTGCCTCAGGCAGATGGATAGAGGCCACTTCCATCTGAGCCCTCCCCCCATGTATCTATTGCCTTCCACATGACTAATTAGGAGGCAGCAATTGCAATTCTCTCCCTGAATGAGGGGATGTGAAACGAAGGTGCAGCATGGTGGGGTCAGTTGGAAGTCTAGGCCAACTGGACCACTTTTCCACCAGCAACTGCCCAAAGGCCACACCGGCTTTTGAGGATTAGTATCTTTGAAGGTATTGATGATAAATGCAAGAGATTTGGCAAATTGGTTGTAGTGACTCATACTTCCCCCCCAGTCTCATTCCCTTCCTCACAATGAGAGTCCTTACCACAATCACTTGACATTTTAAGGTTATTTTAGATGAGGTTTGGCAGTCACTATTGGTAGTCCTCAAGCCTTAATTATTAACTGCTGTTTTGTACTGTTGGGTATGTTTTTGAGCATCAGATCTGACATTCCTTCATCTTTCCCTCCAGGTTTTTTGCCTGAACTTGACATTTTGTTCAAGCTTTTATTTTCTCACTCTAATTCTCCTTACAAATAAATTAGTTCAGAACATTAATGTTATTATTATTCACTGCATACCAGGTGCTTTGTAAACTCCAGCTTCTGGCACTATCCCGCTTTTACAGAGCCCTTTTTGTCACCTATCTAACACCACAGTTTAATTGGTTTCCAGCTCACTGCACATCCCTCTCACTCACATTCACACACACACCAGTTCCCTCCCTGCTCAGGCTGCAGACTGAATGTAAGAAATCCAAGCCTGCAGCAAAGCTGAGCCTGTTAGAGCCAGTGGACCTGGTACTGATGGGTATATTGATTTTCTACAACTTCCAGGGAGGTAACAACAAACATTTTATCATTGACTGGACTGTGTGTTCTTAAGTCCCTCCTGCACACTGCAGTCCAGATAGGCTCTTTGCTCAGTGTGGGACTGCAGATTGCCTCTTCATTTTTGGAATCCAGTATGCTACCTGGATTCTGAAGAATAATGTCTGCTTCTGCGGGAAATGCAATGGAGAGTTTGAAAAAAGCAGTTTTTATTCTCTCGTACTTGGAATCCCTCGTTGTGCCACATGATTTTATTTGTAATCTTTATTGTAGTTATCTCCAGAGTTCATATGACATAGGACATCACCTTTATCCTCCAATTTACTGTTAAAAAAAGGCCTTCAAATTGAGACAAGCATCAATCTCCAGCGGGAAAGCCCATTTAGGTTTAAGCTTTAAGATCTGGGATTAAATTGTAAATTCAGGGACAAAATAGCAGCCTGGTGCTATAAGCTCAAAGCTACAGCTGACAAGTCCTATTTTGAGTTTTCTGCCTTGTCAGTGTATTAAAGCTGCACATCTACAGAACAGATAATTTCTAAAAAAAATTTACCTTAAAATCATTGATGTCATTAAACTCCTAAACTTTCTCATGTATGTTGAGTCCTCACCCTGTTATTGTTGAAACACTTTTATATGTTAGAAGTGAGGAATCTGGGAACAGAGACCATGGCAAGGTTGCTTTGTGCCTGCGCAGTACCATCTCTTCTTCTCATTCTCCTCCCTCTGGAATTTGAACAGCATGGTGCTTCCCTCTCTTGTTGCTCATCTTATCTTAAACTTACTTTTCCTGGGGCTCAGACTGTGACTAATCATTCCACAGTGAGATATCTACATTATTCTGCAGGCCCTGAGTGCTGGTCTATCATATTTCTGATGCCACTGCTGAGATATTCACAGGTGACTGCTCCTGTCTGGGTCTGAGGGTGGTAAAAGTTCGTAGATTGCTCCTACTTGCACTCACTCCTTTCTTTCAAGGTGATGAATCCTTCCTGTCTAAACCAATAAATCACTTCTGGAGCATTTGGGTTTTGCTCAGCCCTATTTCTCTATCCTCTTGGCTCCCAGAGCACCTTTGATTTACTGGAAGTGCAAGGATATTTTATGATCCTGGGAAGTATGTGAGTCACGGCTCTGCTGGCAGCACATCTCCCAGCTCAGACAGTTTGGGTGCTGGGGTTTGGAGTTGAGAACACTTTGCCACTTCTCCAGCCTGAGCATGAGCTCAGCACCTTTATTCCATCAAATAAGGTACAACCAACAGCTGTGAAATCCCAATGGTGAAAGCCTCAGTCTCATTGGAAAGGCTCTGCTGCCAGGGCTCAAAACACCTGTCAATGCCCTTTCTCACCTATTTTCCATGGGTTTGGATCCTGTTCTTGCTCTGCCTCAAACGGTGATGAACATGACCAAAAGCTCCTTGGATTAGGCACCTTTCATTACATGCTGGCAAAATATCAGACTATTGGAGCTTGCTTTCTTTGTTGTTGTTTTGCCTCTTTGCATGTAAGATTGATTGTTAATTGGGAAGATAGAATCATTAAACCTGGGAAAGACCTTTAAGATCATCAAGTCCAAGATGGGCTAGATGGACCAGAAGCTGCAGGACAGGTAGGTTTTTTTCTTCTTATACATTTCTTGCACAAATATGTGGAATTTCTGTCTCCTGCTATCATACTTGGCTTAGCAAATTTGGAATATAAGACCTCACTCTCTCAGCTATTGAGATGAGTGAGTCAGCACTCATAACTGTTTTAATGGGGCAACTGATCAAACATGGGTGATCTGAAATGAGTAGCAACAGATCTTCTAGGTATTGGCCTGTATCTGTAATAAATACTCACAAAGATATGGAGGAAAAAGAGGACCAAGTTTTTTGTTTATGTCTAATTTTCTTTATCCTGCAGGATAACGCATTTCTTCAGATGTATTTAGAGAAGGAGGCACCATACATATGACAAATAGTTCATCTTTCTAGACACTAGTCTGGGGCAGTCGGAGGATGTGTGGGTTAAAGGAAGATAGCTTCTGTCAAGTACTCCATCATGAAAAGTAACAATTAGAAATGAATGCTTTACTTTTGCAATCCAAATATTAGCCCATTTATTACTTTCCAAAATTATTATGCAAAGACTGCAATAATTGTTACTAATAAATACATTAAAAGTAATGGTGCGTGATACTTATTAGCTTAGTAATGATTTTTGGATTCAGAAACTCCATCCATATTGCTTTTAAGCATTGAAGTCCACATTCTTTTTTAGTCATAGTCTAAACTGGAAACAAAATATTTTACCAGAAGATGAATTCACTCTGAGAGGTGACTGCATTAGCCCTGATTTATCTTAATAAACACATAGAACAATAGCTGCGAACAAAAATTTTTTGTAGCAAATGTAATTACCCAGCAGATTTTGTCATAGAGAGTAGTTGCCTTTCATTTGAGGCAAAGTGAAAACACCGAGGTAAATTTTCATGATGGATGTTTTAAAGGTCAGGGTGTCTGTTCTCTCCTCTGTGTGTGTGTAAATACAGAGAAGCCAGAAAGGTTGGCCAATACATTGTGTTATTTCTCAGACACCCAAATCCACGCTCTGTGCCATGGGGTGGGGATGTTTCCAGCTTCTCTTTGTCTCAATCATTTCTTCATCCATACAGACAAGGAATGTGGACACTTTATCACTGAGATTGTGAGAAATTTAGTTCGTTAACACTCATTAATGAGATCATAGACACTGATGTGAAAAAAGGGACATATAAAAATCTGGACAAACCATTGTACAGAGCTGTTATTTTTAAGTGCGATTTTCCCTCTATCCAAGAGTTGAAGAACACACATATCCTCTCCTTAAATGTTTCGAGGGTGAGATAGCTGGACAGTCACTTGCTGTCAGCTGTGATGCAACTTGTTTTCTGGTCATTCTTCGAAGGTGTTTTAAGGAGCATTTTTGGGTTTAGAAGTGCTATTAAATTAGTGACTAGTGTTCCAAGAGATGATACACAAGAGAGAGTCTTTCATAATAACCATGGAAGGCTGTAATTAAGATCTCTGACAGAACATGCACACCTGCAAGTGTTAAAGTTCTCTCATGAACTCTTTTTTAGGATAATAGGTTTATGCCCTGTGAGGCAGAGTCTGAGAAGACACCTCAGACAGCTAATGCTAACATTGCCGTTATAACAGATTTTGTACAGGTCCTGATGTAAAGAACTGAGAAATCTGGCTTGTTTTATTTTCCTTAAGAAAACTGTTTGGCCAACTTTACTAACACCTACTTTTATCTTTTTGCTTTCACTTCTGTCTCAACCAACAACCACTAATGAGGCACAAGCATCAATTCTGTTGATGTATCATTAGGATTTTGCACATTAATATGAAATACAAGGTTCAGTGTGTAGAAAAGACTTCCCAAAGAGATTTACTCATTGTCTGCCCAAGTGGGGGAGAGCTGTTAATATTTTTCTAATGCCTACTCAAGTGCAAGAGATAGCACCTATTTTTCTGAAGGGCCATTATCATTTCCAAGCCGGTAAGGGCAGTCAATATCTGGAAGAAGGAGTGCTGAAACTGCCTCCTAAATAAATTAAGGATCAATAGTGTTTGGTGGGAGAAAGGAGGATTTTAATCTAAATGGAACCCCAGGGAGATTTAAGAAAAGGATTGAACATAAAAACCAGAACACTTTGCCAAGAAAAGCCTGTTTCCTGATATAGCAACCTGGGCACATGGAATGGGCAAGGGAACATGTCCCTGGCCATAGGAGTAAAGAGAATGTCGAGAGTACATCAGACAGACACAGAGAAGGAAAGGGAGGGGTTTGGGCTCTATCTGAGGATAATTAGATTAAGCATTCTTAATTCTTTTACTTCTCTTCTGCCCCCTCCTCACATATCTCTTACCTTTGTCTCTAAAAATCTTTGTTGCTGTGTTACTAGGTTGATGCTAGGGGTAAATTTTATTTTTTTCCCTCCACAAATGGGGAGATTTGTATGGTCAGGAAAGGGGTGGATCTCCTCTTTCACACAAAGCCCAGCACCTTTCTAGAGTCTGCTCTGTGCTCATCCTTCTAACTCATGCTGGATAGAAGGAAGCCTAGAGGAGAAGCTGAGGGTGGATAAGTGTTCCCTTACTCAGCATTACAGCAGAAATCCTTCCTGGATTTGAGAACACATTAGAGACAGTGCTCGTTACCTCCAGTCTGTAACATCTCCTGGGAAATCTCTTCATAGGAAATGGTCTTGAAATTATAGACTTTTTTTTAGCTCTCTTCCATGGATAAAGTGATCAAAATCAGTAGGAATATTGTTGAAATGGTTGGAAACAAACCAGATACAAACAAGTCACTAGAGAAGAACTGACCTTCCTGCATTTTGTGCTCATACTCTGAATTGTGAAATCTACAGATTCCAGGAAGCTGTGAGATTAAGAAAGAGATTTACAGAAATCCTTGACTAAATATAATCTAATTTAAAATTTGGGAATCAATTTCACATTTGGACCAAATTTGAGCATGTACACGCTTTAATGAACTTACATTATGCATACATACTTTCTTGAATTTGACATTTTCAATTATATCTATTAAAGTGAAAATCTAAAACTATTCTTTTTTTACTTAAAGTCACAATTGGTTTCCTTGCACAGTTTCTGTCAAATCATTTAATCTTTATGTATTGTGATGTGTCTAAATTAGAAAAGTAGAATCTTGATCTCTCAGATATTTCTTCTTTTGTGAAAAATTGAAAGAAAAAATTACCTGAAACTGATAGTTAAAATTCCACTTTTTACTGAATAGCAGCTGGAACTGTGTTGGTAACAGATTTTTATAATGTTAATTTAACTGACAGTGTTTTTATGTGGGGGGTTTGGATGCTTTTTATTTTTTTTTAATTTTAGATTAATCTATTTAAGTAGAATATTAAGCTTTAAATAATATTTTCCCAGGCCATTTAAAGAAAAATTATTTTAACAAAAGTCTAATACTTTGTACTCAAATCAAAAATGAGAGAGAAATATGTGAAGATTGAGAAATGGCACTGTTGGGGTAGAAACTCAGAATTCAACTTCTCAAAGACAATGAAAAGATGATTTTAATTAGCAGTTCATCAGTAATTCATCATAAGATTTGAATTAATCTAAACTTCAATATTCTCATTATAACCTTGACCAGAAATTTATACCCAACTTTATCAGACATTTCTCTTAATTTTTTATTTTATGCTTTTATTGGTTTCAAGAGGATACAAGTGTCCAAAGCCAAACAGGTAAGTTAAAATAAAAGCAACTATGTAGTTGAAGGAAGATAAATCACTTTTTGCAAAAGTAACAGTGTTAATTGGACAAGAATTCATCCTCTCCCATTAAGAAAATGATCACTAAATTGTGTATTTCATGAGGCTATTAAGTAAATTTCCTTGAAGAATTCCTCTCAACACACCAGTAAAAATTCTATTGCCTCTCTTGCAAAGCATCTGTGAAAGGAGGAGCCCTCAGATCATCTATGTCTAAGTAACATGAGTGTATCTTTTTATTTTCACAGTTCTGTATAACACAAAAGTCATTCAGTCAAAAATAGTCACACTCTTATCTTCACACTGACAAATATTCTGATGGGATGCTAAGATTTCTAACAAATATTTTCTTATCAGATATTAGAAGTGTTGCCAAAAGTATTCAAAATGAGAAACTTCTTATTGTGTTACAGTATCAGACACCTTTTTTTTTTTTGGCAGAACATTTCCATCTTATGCAAAACTAACACTGCATTTGCATTAAATCTTTTCCTTCCAGCTTCCAGTTATATATCAAGCTGCTCTTCATTTTCAAAAATTAGAGAACAAAGACATTGTATCTGCAATCTGAAACCATCATTTTTGGCAGTTGATGATGAATTAGTATGGTATAATAAAATGTAGTATTATATTTATTTTAGCAAGGCATGTGATTTTTCACCTCATCTTCTGACATTCTTACAGTCCATAATCTTGCAAAACGCAGGAGGGTTATATCCTCAAAGGAATTCATGTCTCTTAAGGTATGAATATATATATATATTTAAGCAATAAATAAAGAGGAAATTGGCCCTGTTTCAGATATCACAAGTTAGGTGCTTTATTCCCACTAAAAGTAAATGGGAGAATAGCTTAAAAAATTCACTTTGTTGAGTATTTCTTGTTTTCTATGGGGTTTCTATTTGGTTTTCTCTAGAGTTCCTTGGCAAGGAACGGATTAAAATAGAGCACACTCTAATGTGTCTCCAAAGCTCAGTGATTAATGTAGGATGAGTATACAGGAGTTTATAAGGTTTTGTACAGAGTTAGAATGGGTGATTGATATCTAAAATGAACAGAGAGCTTATGGACTGTGAACTGCAATATGGAAATCTCCTGTCCAAAGGCAGCTCTACCACTGTGGAGTTTAAGAGTCTGGATCACATTTGCATACAGTTAGATTTTCTTTTTCTTCCTTCTTTTTTTCCTTTTTGTTCTGGACATTGTACCCATCCTGTTAAAAACTGGTTATTCCACCTCTGGTGTCAATCATCTTGGAACTGGTGACTGAAGTCATATCCCAGGAGGTGGGAGCTGAAGTTCTGAGTCTCCAATAGGCAGTGGAAGAAAAGGAATGCAGCTCCCTGTTATCATGTTATCTCGTTATCATGTTATCATCATGACCCTGGAGCAGTCTCTGGTCATTGGAGGTGTTGTCTGGCACTGAGAAAAGATGATTTCCAGAGGTCCCTTCCAACCTCATCCATTCTGTGATTCCTTGGAAACACATGTTCCAGCTTGGATTTTGACATTTGACATTGTAGGCCCCATTCAGAGAAGCTGAGAGGATTTTGAGTCTCGGGTGAATGGAAATGGCAGGTTCTGCCTCAAATAAAGCACATAGTGACTGGACAAGGGGGGATGGCTTCAAATTGAAAGAGAGCAGGTTTAGATTGGATATTA
>WEIV01029909.1:31040-41196 GCA_013390005.1 Calyptomena viridis | reverse complement strand
TTTTTTCCATTTAATAAGGGAAAACGAACTGTCCTCATGATATAACCTGCTCTGTTTGCTTTAATCATTACTTGAGACTCAATACTCTTCATTCTGGGCAAAACCAGAGCAAAATCTCCACTGTGGATCTCGCCCTATAAATCTTTACTGTGATGTCAGTCCCTTTTATTTGAATGGGGACAAGCTGCATGAGAGACCTCGATTGCCATGGACGAGGAATTGCAGATGAAGGTTCACTGCCTTTGTCCTGCTGCTGAGAAGGTATTGATTTCCTTCCCCAGTGTACTTCAGACAGCAGTTAATGAGGGTTCTGATTAGCCAGTGCATTTCCTACATCCCTGTTCAGTCGATCATCCCCTACCAATGGGGCGTTAAACATAATTCAGGTGTCATAAATACATTATGCAATTTGTATTTCCTGTCCTACTGTGTTAATTTGCAACAGTCCACTTCGGAGGACACACTTTTTTTCTTTTGTGCTGATGTATTGAGTTTATATTAATGTAATGAAATGAGAGATGTATTGTATATTTCCATTTGTATCATTTCTGGGGACGTATTAGCTTTGTTAATGCAGAGCACTTCAGTGTCTCACTTAAGCATTAGTGTGAGACTGAAGAAATTTCTGTCCCTGTTAATCACTTACAAAATAAGTTAGCTTTGATTACACTCTGATGACATACTCTTCTTTCAGTATTCATTAATATGGAAAAGCAGGAACACTGTTATTGGAATCCTGAAACAATTAATTATTTTTCATTATATATCAAGCTTTTGCACAATTTTAAGAATTCAGAACTTTTCTTTCTGTTTAATTTCTAAGTAATTTTTTTGTTTTTTATTCCAAGGACAACAATTAGGTTTATAAATTCCTTCCATGTCAAGCTGATAAACTGCTTTTCTGCACTGAGTAAGGAAGATTACAACAGTAATAAAATGGAACTGTTTTGATTCCTCCTTACCTTTTGAATAAAAGAAACTAAAAATATTTTCTTTAACAATGACATTTAGGTGAAGTTGTCTTTTAAATTCAGAAAAGGAAAACAAAGAGCTTGGATAAAAAAGACATTGTGCCTTGAATTTGCTATATAATTGCCTGGATATATTAGAGGAAGCTGGAGAATTAAAATATATTTTGGTCTGTTAATCAGAAAAGGTGGTGTGCCTTGCCATCCACAGTTTCTACTCCTGATTTTGCCACAACCTGCCCTGTAACCTTGGACAAGTAATTCCTTCCTACATTTCAGTTTCTTGATCTGTAAAGCTGAGATCTCCCACACAGCAGCAACATAAAGAAACCAGGTAGGACTTGGGAGCCCATTGCATTGGCATGGAAATGGATTCCCCAGAGTTCCTGACAATGGAAACAAGGTTCAGCAGTCAGCAGTTCACCCCAAATTAAAATGCTTCTGGCTTATCTTTGTTAGCTGACTTTACTGACAGAAAGAAAATGCTCCCTGAGGAATAAAATAGAGAAATTAGTCATCTTTTATATTTTTACTGTAGCCCTTCTGGTATTTAGTGCACTGGTATTTAGTGGTCACAGTCCAGGACTAGGATTTCTAGGCACTGTGATGGCCAGAAATATTAACAGAAATAACAATAACATATTGTACAGAAAATAGCTTTTTATGTCCAGAGTACCTTCAGGTTGTCATTTGTTTCCTTATTATTTCCTTATACCAGATGCTCTGCCAGATTCAGAACCAGCACTACTAGAAAGCAACTAGGATTAAGCACTGAATTATTTCACAGCCAGGTGAATTGGAGCCAACCTCTTTAGCCTCAAATACAATAAAGGGTCAACATTAACAGGACTGAAAAACATCAGCTGTGTAATTCTTCGTGGCCATAAATAAATCCTCTGAGATCTTTGGGGGGGAAAAAATTGGAAGTTTTTGCATTCCTACAATATTTTCTGCTTTTGCCTTCTTTTGAAGAGTTGAGAGAAGTGCCTGGCACTTGTAAAAAACTGATTCCATATGAACTTACTGTTGTTTTTACCACCTTACATCCACTTTCTGCAGGTAAAGGGCAAGGAACCCTTGCTATCTTAGCTGCAGGGTCCAGAAGGGTCAAGTTTATACATGGCAAACAAATCTCAAAATTTTCTTGAGGCTGACTGGGAAATAGTTTCTTGTTTAATTGATGACATTGCTGGGGTGTAATTTTTTTTTTGTGGGAAATTAGAAGTTAATTAAGATGCTGCCTCCCTCTTTATGAGTTTATATTTTAATTGCCTATTTTTTTGAGTTTGGAAGAATGGAGATCACAGAAAACATTTTGTCAGGCCACCAGATGTGGTGGACTAGGGGAGGGATGAATTTGTTTGTATGTCCTTGTGTGGTAACTGTGTTAACTTTGGTAGAACTGAAGATTTTTTAGAATTTGGCATCAACTTGGTGCCCAATAACAAGACACAGAATTCTATGTTATGTCAAGAATACTGATAAATTCCTCACCAAGAAATATTTCATGTTGTTATGACAGGTAAACAATATGATACCTGTGGGAACTTGTTACCTTGAAGCCACTCATGGTAAGTTTAACACTGTGCCCAAGTCTCCCAGATCAACTGTGGCTGCAAGAGAATATTTAAACTTGGCAGTATTTCAATGAGCAGGTACTGCTTTGACAATCCATACCCAGGCCAATAAGCTGGTGTATTATGTTGTTTCTCGTCTTACTGATTCAGCATTTCATAAGAAATTGTGCACCTGTGTGGTGTGGTTTACCATCTCCCAGCTCTGAAAAAAGCCTTTTTCAAAAAAAAAAAAAAAAGAATCAAAAAAAGTAATGTAGTTTCAGAATTAGCGAAACTAATCACAAATTTCCGGTGAATTAATCTAATTGTTTCAGCTTGGTAGCAGTGGAGGAGATGAGGAAATCAAAGGGATTCATGTCACTACTTCTGAAATAAAAGGTTTTGAAACACAACACTTGTGTTTGGGAGTTTATCTGGATTTGATTAAAATAATTTATGTGTTTGCACGGAAAATATGAAAAACAGTAATTTCTTTCTATGCCACTCCTGCCCTTCTCTGTTGGTATTTGAACTAAAATCATTTCTTTGAATAATCCTAAACTGAATGCTGCACTGTGGCATTAGCAAAAGGTCTCACGCAGACTTTTAGAGTGAAATCAGTCCCGGACTCCCACCCCAGCCTGGGGAATCACTCAGGACAGTGGGCAGAGCTCTTCTTTCAAAAAAATTTCCCCTGTGAGAGCTCCCAGTAAGGGGGGACACCTGCTTGGGCTGCTGCTGCCAGGCAAAAACCCCACCCACAACTGATGGAAATGAAACCACAGGTTCAATGTGTCCGTATCTTCTTTTGTGTAACACACAGTAATAGAACTATGGAGTATTTTTGTTCCATCTCAAAGCTTCTGCCAGGCATCTGCTGTGAAAATCAACATAACAGGTATCCAGGTGTCACTTCCATGAAAGCTGCAATCATGCCTTGCCCAAGGCTACAAAACTATAGTTTTGTGCCCAGTCCAGTTATTTGTGGGAGCTGGTCCTGTTTAGCTGCTGAGGTTTGATCTAATCTCTGCTTGAATTACTCCTGGTTGTTTTGCCTTGTGACTTACGTGTTGTGTGTGTGTGTATGTAAACATGTATGGATATATATATATACACACACACATTGTTTTTCCTCTGAGAAAAGATCCCTGTTAAAGATTGTCCTATGTATCAGTTGCTATCCTATTGTGTCTAATAATTATATTTAATATATATAACATAGAGTAATATATATCTAACAATATTGAAGAAAATCAACCTGAATTTCTGATTAGTTTGATTCTCAGTTTGCATAATACTGCTGAATGCTGATTAAATAAAGCTGTTTTGTGTGTTTGTTTAGTACAAGGGAAATGATTCCCTGTAGACTGAGCTACCCTTTTCTTTCACTTATAATTACTAAAAAATTGAGTCATTCAGACCTATTCTCTGTTTATCTACTTAAACAATAAATTGGAGATATGCATGCAGAGAAATAAAACAATCCTTCAGGAAATCTTTGTTAGAGTCATTGCTAGAATAGACTAAAGAGAAGTTCCTCGGGCTGCTATATATGAGCCTGGTATGGGGCCAATAAATATCCATGGAGCAGGACACTGTGCAAGCTTTTCTGCAACTGTTTTTGTAGAAGACACCATCTATCACTCCTCAGACACATAAAAGTTAATCTATATTTGGCAAAAATATAAACAATTAATAGCAGGAGAAAGCAGAGAGAATGGAGCAAGTGAACATCTACCCTTTAACTGAGTAATGGTCCACTCAGGAAACTCTTCAGCAATCCTTGCTATTAAGAAATGGTCTTTCTGGTCTTATCTAATGAAAAATGTTTTCTCTGCTGGAATTAAGCCTGTAGAAAGAAGTTCAACAACAAGCTCTTTACTCAGCCCTGCACTATTAATTATCTCAGTTTCATTCAGTGCCCTGCTAAAGAGCTTCACATCCAGTCTGGGGGTCTTCTAACACTGGAAGACTGTGGAGCCACATTTTCAAATAAGAGAATTGGGTATTTGACCCAATTTGTGAGCTTTTGGCTTCTTCTGTGGCCTTGATAATCTTCCCACTTAAATATATAAATACCAAATAAATATTCTGGTGGTCAAAACTCAGTATGGCAATGGGACAATCTGGATTCTGTTCCTGGTTTAACGTTTTGTACATTATTTGGTCTTTCATAAATAATTTACTTCCTGTAAACCATTTTCTCTTTCTATAAAATAAGAAATATGATGCTACAAGCTTGACAAAAGCTTCTCTGAAAGAACACAATTACTTTCATTTGGTGCTACTAAATTCATGAAACAGCCACATATACTTGAGTAAACACATAGCACCTTGTCCAGTGTCATATAGTCACAATTTCTAGGGCAGAAGACAGAAGGGATCTTTATTATTAGATTGTTACTTCCCTATCACCAGAGCCATAGTATGTTGAGAATGACACAGGTCCTATTGCATTTTCCTGAAATCCCTCCTTGGTAGGGGCAGGCTGCACTTGGAAAACTTCAGAAGGGACAGAAGATGCCTAATGCTACTTCTGTGAATTAATTACCTCTGAAGGATAATAATTTAACATGGATGGCTTCTTATTTCTGTATATTGAATTGTAGCCAAGAGAAGTATGTGAAATAAAACATCTACAGCTTCTTTAAAGTTGTAGATTTTGTCCAGGCAGAGGATAACTGAGGATGGTTTTAACCACAAGCACAACAGTGAGCAGAGGAAAGAAAAGCTAGTTTAGGGAGAAGTATTGCTTAGTTTATCTTAATAAACTTATTGTTCATCATTAGCATAACACTGTTTTCCTCTTATCATATGACACGGGACACCTGATTTGTATGGGAAAAACATTTAGGGTCATTCAGTGCTTTGTCACTGGACTTCTGCTGGTTTGGTATTCAAATTTTTTTGAACCAAGCGATACTTTTCCATTAGCATTTGTTGTATTTCTCTCATTGCATCAACAATGAAACAGAAGTAACTTTGACAGAAACTTAGAACATTAATATCCAAAGGTACCTTTTACTGCTTCTTTCTTTTTAGTTCCCACCATATCATATCTAATTCTCCATATACTTTCAGTTAGGGAAAATGAAATTGGTCTCACTCCCATTTGAAATTTTACTACCAACTACTTTGCCTCATGTCTTGTCTCATGCTAAATAAAATTACAGGGGCTCATAAGTAGCATTACTCAAAACCCCATGAAAATCTAAAGAGGTAACTGTGTTATTTCTGTCTCTTAAATTATGCCTTTTTCTACTTGCAGATCATGGATGAAATACAAAATATTTAACTTGTTTTTCAAGGGGTAAGCAGCCATAAATGTGATAGCATAACTGAGAACAAACAGGACTCATTCTCGCCTTGTTATCTCTGCATGAGTTCCAATATTGGGTAGGATTTATGATGTGCTGTGATTTCTCATTCACAAGGCTGTTTCAGGAGTAGCCCATAAGGCCAGAGCTGTGATTTTCACTTGCATGCAGAGTTGTGTTTATGATTCAAATGGTAGCAAATGGAAAATCTTAATTCAACACATGCGTTTCACTAGGTCTATAAAAAATTAAAAAAAAAAAAAAGTGAAACCAATCTAATCTTTTAAAATGCACAATCCATGGTGGATGCAGAGCAGCAAATGATGCTCTTGCTGAGATGTCTGTGCTTATGCAGAGCAAGGTGATAGAAAAGATGGTTTATTCAACCTCCTTTGAGAACAACTAATCAGCTACACATCATCTAAAGTGTTCTTCCTTCCCAACCAAAGTGGAAGGGATCCAATTAAGAGTAGGGGACGGTCTGCTGAGAATTCTTTAATAACTTTATAGTAGAAGGAAGCAACATATGGAGTTAGACTCTAAAGCCAAAGAATAAAAATAGCAAAAAAGAAGAAAACATATGATTTCTGGGAGATCATGGAAAATATACCAAAACACAGCCTTCAGGAACTCATTTTGTGGGTTAGAAAATATGGGCAGGCTCAGGGCAGAAGTCTGCCTTAGGATAGAAGGAAGGATTAACTGCTCAGCCAAGGTTCAGTTCTTATCTTTTCCCCGGTGACAAGTCTTCAGGTCAGTGGTGATGAGCTGTAAAGGTGCCACTCACGGAAATAAATGCTCCATTGCCACATGGTGCTTCAATGACTGCACCAAATTGTGTCATTCTCCTGGGCAAATATAAAAAAAGATTTGGACCATCCCCTGCCCCCAGACAGTATTAACCATAATCAGGTAGGGAGACAAGGAAGGATGTGAAGTGGGGAGGGCATGACCATTATTTTTTGGGATCAGACATTTGAATTGTCTGGGTTATCTGTCATATCACCCAGACTGAACCCAGCATTGACTAGACCTGCTGTACAGGGATGGGCAAGCTGCATAACCTCTGCCCCAGTTTTTCTCCCTGTAAGGTAGGGAGGAAATTACTTTCTTAAGTATCCTTTTCTCAGAATATTAACTTTTAAATGTGTTGTTAAAAAACCACAACGAAACAAACAGCCTACCAATAACCTGAGGCTGCACAGATTTATTATCTGTCTAAAGAATTTGATGGGTGAAACTGAAAAAAAACCCCTTAACAAATAATAGTAGTATTAATGGGGCTTCTCAATATATATTTTCTTGGCAATATAGGTATGCCAATAAAGGTTAATTAAAATAGCAGGCAATCATGATCAGATTAAATGGGGTGTATACTAATCTCATGCACTTGCATGAGAACCTAAAAAGCATATGACTTGAGGATGACAACTGAAAGCAGGGTATTTTTAGCTAAATTCAATAGAACTTTCTTACACTCGATTAATTTGTGCATAATACGGAGATGAAACATTTGCTTTTCTTATCATCTCTATAGGAGGAATGAGGCATAATAACAATATTTCTGGCAGGGAAATATGTCTATGAAAATTTGATTTGCTTTTCTTAAAGAGAAACGCGTCTGTTAAAGAAACACTAGGGGGTTAGTGATTTTCTTCATTTTCTTTCCAGCTTTTCTTGTGTAGGACATACTACATATTCTTATGTGTATCTATCTTTGTGTGTGTGTGTGTGAACAGTGTACATGTATGTGTGCAGTCAGGAAAAGGAGAAGGGAAACCTTCCTCCTGAAGGGAAGCAGAGGGACAGGCACTGACCTCTTCTCTCTGGTGACGAGTGCCAGCACGTGAGGGAACAGCTGGAGCTGTGTCCTTAGGTTGGGTATTAGGAAAAGGTTCTTATCCCAGAGGGTGGGTGGGCACTGAAAGGCTTCCCAGGGCAGTGGGCACAGCACCAAGGCTGGCAGAGCTCAAGGAGTGTTTGGACAACACTCAGGCACCTGGTGGAACTGTTGCGATGTGCCGTGTATGGATAAGGGTTGGACTGGATGATCCTCGTGGGTCCCTTCCAACTCAGGGTACTCTATGATTCTGCATGTTACGTTTTTGGATACTCTACTAGACAGGTGAGTGTGACTTTGAGCAGCAGAAGGTACAGGATGATACCCTCCTCTGTTTGGCACCAGTGATTGCTTAACCACTACTTTGATGATCAGAGCATCACTCAGAGACATCTGAATGACATTAGACATTTTCAGGGGTGAAGAGCTGTCTCTGACATCTTGTACTGAACAGCTTCTGGTGAGACTTTTGTCACCTTCAGTCACCTGTTTGGAAAAGAGTTGCTCAGGTGATAAAGAGACCAAATACAGGCGCAGAATAAAGACCTGGATCAATAGGTTGGTACTTACTGAAGTGGGAAATGCTAGTCCTAGTCACTCATTAAAAAAAACAATCCAAAACCACAAAAGAAGATCTTTCTGTCCTCATCCTTGATGCAGAATCTAAGAACAGTTCTAGAGAAGGGAAAAAAGTACTTTTTTTCTAATTTTTCTTACTAGATGATTCTGCTCTTTGAAGATTGACTGTAATAACCCACTGAGAGCAACACAAGGTTTTTATGGATGTAAAATTATAACTTTTGTCATCTGAAGTTCAAAATATTATAACTTTATGAATGAGCACCCAAACCCAGGACTTTTCTTCATAATCCAACTATCTTGATAATGTATGAGCAGGAGGTTTCAATAGGTTCAGACTCTCCATCTTGACCTGGTGGCAGGGAAGAACTGTATCTGAATGGCACAAAACAGTAGAAAGTGTCCCTGCCCATGACAGGGGAGTTGGAACAAGATAATCTTTAATGTCCCTTTCAACCTAAACTACTCCATGATTTTATGATTCTATGAAAATTACTTGAAGGGAAGTGGTTGAGATGAGAAAACTTAGTGTATTATGTTGTTCCTTTTTTTAATTTTGCCTTCCCTAGAGTAGTTTCTGGAAGTAAAGTACTGATATCTCAAAATACCTGGGAAACTGCAGGGAAGGAAATGCAAATGAACTACCATGAAAACTGTAGTTTGCTCACATTAAGTTAACACACTGTAAAGATGTGGTGGTATTACCATAAACACGGTTTGTTTTAATTTATAGACTTCCTTACATGCACACTCTTGTGTCCCTGAGGGCCATAAAGCAATACCTGAAGAGAAAATAGAAAACAAATAAAATATATCTTGTCTTCATTTGTGTCAAAATCACAATAAAATTAAGAAATATTACCAACTTAGATGTTGTTTTCTTTTTATTTACAAAGCTAACTGTTTCAGTCTGTTTTAATTATCATCATGGTGGTTATTAAAGAGTGGTAGCACAGAGAAGGCTGCATCCCACCTCGACAGCCAGATTAGTGTCTACTTCTAAATGGAGGACAATTATTTTAAAAATAGTTCTATAAATCATTTTCCAAGTCTGTGTCTTTTGGGGTCTTGCTCCACCATTATTTTTTTCCAAGTGCATTTCCCTTTAATTTCATGGGGTTTAATGGCTAATTCTTTGCAGCTGGATGAAAAGAACAGAAAATTTCATGTACAATGCTGTATAAGTCCAACCAGTGTTGTTTCTAGATGAATGGCATATTGAGATGTTTCTTCCCTAGGGCAGAGAAAAATACATTGAACTAGATACAATTGTTGAAAAACAATAACATCCATTTCTATCAACAAAATTGGTACAGAATAGGAAAATGGAAAGGTAATATCACAAAGCACCCAAAACAGTGCTGATATTTTTGTTTTATCACTGCATCACATCTAAGACTTTCACAATTTTTATTTTTTTTTTTACATCAGAGAAACAAACAAACGAAAGTCTTTTCACTGGAACCACTCTTTCTAAAACTCTCTGAAGGACCATACAAATCTTGTTACAGTTTGATTGAACGGCCATAGTTGGGTGCATTGTAATCTGCTCACAGCTTTGCAGTGTGCAGTTTGCTGCTGTTTGCTGTGTGCCTGTGAAACAAGGTCCAGCAACAAAAAATACACTGCATCTTAATAAATCCTCTCTGGAGAAATAGCAGACTGACAAACACTGCTACACAAACTGCTTTGTGATCAGGGAAGAGCAGCACTGTCTCGATTGAAGTATTAAAAAAAGTTTTAAAAAGCCCTTTGGTGCTTTTAATTAACAAACCAAGCTTTGTGGTTTGCAGGGGTGCTGCTGGGAAAACTTGTGCCATCGGTTAGGAATGGTTGGATGGACTAATTATAGATATATTAATATATAAATGTATATAAAATATATAGTACAATATT
>WEIV01029909.1:0-30926 GCA_013390005.1 Calyptomena viridis | reverse complement strand
TATATATATATATATAAAAATATATGTTATATATGTTATATGCAAGCTACATACTGCTTTCAAACAACTTGTGAAATATTACAGATTTATCCTTATTTTACAGGTCATAACATAGAAAGAAATTGAAAGGAAATGATCTCAGGTAGTTCACATAGACAGAGTAATACCCCCATAAACATGTAAAAAGATGATACTTTATTGTTAAAGTTCATCTGCTTCTCTTGGAATTTCTGGATGAAGCTGGGGAACGGGAAACCAGCCCAGATCACTCCTTTGGCCCGTGCACTGGAGACAGTCTGTGTCTTGCAAAACAAAATAACAAATTTGATTATGTCAAGACACTCAGTTTGCCCAACTGGTTTAAAGAGTGAAGATACGGCCGAATTTAAGTAGAAAAATTTTCCAAATATTAAGCCTAGTATTACTGTGCTGTGTTGGTTTGGATAATATAAAGGGCTTTTTCTAATAATTTAACTGATGTAGTACAGATCTGGGAACAAAAAATCAGCCTTTTGTGAATGTGAGACCCAGCAGCAGACAGCACAGGAGTCCTAATTCCTTGTGTTTATAGATCAGCAAGCACAAAGGAAAAATTTCCCATTCGAGTATACATCAAAAATTTTGCTTAACAGAATGTTTTCCTTTCTGTGCTTTATGTTTGGGTTCAGTGAATAGGAAAATATTCCCATTTGCATTGCTGATTTTGAGGAATTCAATTCTACCACAAAAGACTAAGTGCCTTTTTCACAGCAAGGAATCAACTGTTCCACAACTAAATAATTTTTTCTTAAACCTCACTGGTTTAGCATAGTTGGAAAGATATTGAAATTTCTAAGCCTTGCCTAGCAGTCTATTGCATGTATAAATTCACAGTTTTCTCATAAGAAATCTGTTACCTGTGTTCAATGACTTAAAATGACCTGTAGGATTTGCAGAAATGTACTGCAATGTACAGAGTGTTTGCTTTGGAATTGCTTTGGTTGTTGTACTAGAGAGCATCAGAAGCATCTCATTGTACAGAGCACAATCGCTGCTGGAATTTATTGATCTTGTTTTAATCAAAGGATTACTCAGCAGTTAGGAAACACCTAATGAACCACCTCAAACCTCAGCTGGGCTTTAAGATCTAAAAAATTTCATGGTCATGAATTTGCTGTGGTTTTGTTCATGCTTCAGTCATATTGAAAGAAATGAGGGCATAAAGGTGAAGAGAAAGGTAACAAATAAGTTATGGAACTCTTTCTTTTAGAACAGTTCACCAAAACCACTGAAATATAGGGATCCATTTTTTATAGGATAAATTTTTCTTTTTTTATAATTACCATATGGTAAAAAATAGAGCAAATTATATGACTGTAGAACAGAACTTTAATATTATTTTTACTGGCACTGTTCAAATTCTATGCATATAAGATAGTTGACATTTGAAACAAGTAGAACCTCCTCCATCTAGAAAAGCCCTACTTCCTCTGAGCATTTATTAAAAATGAACTTTCAAACCCAAACCATCTAGAATTAATTTTCCAGAAGAAGACACAAGGTCTTCTTCAAGAAAACATGTCTCTTGACCTGCTGACCACATTCTTTTTGTACAGCCCCTGGCACAACTGGATTTCTGGGCTGTGAGTGCTCGGTGCCAGCTCATGTCTGATTTTTTGTGAACTAATATCCCCAGTTGCTTCTCCACAGGACTGTTCTCAATCTATTCCTCACCCAGTCCATATTGATACTTGTAATTGCCTCTGCCCAGGTGCAGGGCCTTTCACTTGGCCTTGTTGAATTTCAAAGTGTTCACGCTCGTCCACTTCTCCAGCCTGTCAAGGTCCTTCTGCACAGCATCAGTTCCCTCCAAAGAATCAGCTGCACTGCTCAGCTTGGTGTCACCCTCAAACTGGCTGAGGGTGCACCCAATCCCACTGCCCATGTCAGTAGAAGGGATATTGAGCAGTTCTGCTCTCAGTTCTGAGCCCTGAGGGACATCACTTGCCATTGCTGTGTTGTAGCTGTTGACTGCAACTCTTTGGATATGGCCATCCAGCCAATTCCTTATCCAAATAGTCCAGCAATCAAATATCTTTCCAATTTAGCAACGAGGATGTTGTGTGGCACCATGTCAAAGGCCTTGAAAGGGACTCAGAGATTTCGAATAAACACCCTGAGGCATTTAGAGAGCTGGAAGGCTTAGGGAATCAACTGGTTTGGGATATGTACCTGAATTAAGCTGTAGGAGCTTTTGGTCCACAGACCTTAAACAGCTTTCCTAGCATTAATGCTACATCCTTGCACAGAGCTGAAGGGAGTATATTTTACAAATATTGAAAACAAAGGGACAGAGTGTGATTTTGCAATAGGCTCAGTTATCCTCAACTGATTCCAACAGTGAAGACAGCAGAACAGAGCTTGAAGAATCAAAGTTACAAAAGACCTCTAGGCTGGATTTTTTTGATGTATGTTTATAGCCTCCCATTTCTAAAGCACTTTTGAGTGTCTGTCCCCAGTTGTTGGTAATAAAACACTTTTAGAATGTCTCATTTAAAGGATTTGCCTACAGGAATGTGTCCAGCTTGGAATAAAGGTGGAACTGAAGCTGGTTCTCTCGAGTGCTCTCAGCCACAATAGCATCCTTTTTATGATTTCTTTTTTTTGACTCACCAAGTCAGACCTTCTGCATGGCCCTAGAAAAATACCCATGGAGAGGTGATCAAAGAACAGTGACAATAACAACATGTGGGTTTTTTAATTCCACATCTGCATGCCGATTTCAAAACAACATGAAAATACATTTCAACAGAATTTGCTTGGTGGGAGAAATCAGTAGAATAAAATGGAAGGAGAAGATACCTATTCATCAAGAGGTTGATGAGGAGAATTTTTTCCATAGGGAAATCTTTATTCTCTAAAATTGAAAAATAAGTAGAGGGAGCTGTTATTGCTGGAAATTGCATATCTGTCTTTAATTGACTGAATGTTCTCAGTGATTTTGCAGATATGAGTTTTACTAGCCCTAAGAGACACTGGAAACTAAAATATTTCTGTAATACTTAAATATAGCACTTAGTTGCACGTTTTTAATGCTGTCTAAATGAAGATTTCAGACTATCTGTACTCTCAGCCTCACTATTCTCCAGTATTCTGGGGCCAGTAAATCAGATACCTTTGTATCTCTAACTCTTTCTCAAACTATGTGCATTAATTTATAAACTGGTGGAATAATTCTGTAGTCTGTATGCAGTTTTTACTTTCTTCAAGTCATGTCCCTGTTCAGTTTGCATTGCTCAGGATGATGGATTAGTTTTAAATGTCATGTGTATTGTCAGAGTATATTATGATTCTACTGAGAGCCTGGCTGGGATAAGGTCCCCCCAAGCTGGGTTTGCATGTTCTGAGTGTCTCTGACAAGGTGCTTGCTTGAGATCTCTGTGTGTGGTTTGACTGATGTTTAATGGATCCTAATACCAAATCAAAGTACGAGAACATGAAGTTTGCAGTAATTAATTTAGTTTCCTCCCACTGACATGAAGTACCTTGACATCTTTGCATGCTGCTGTGCATCCTGGAAGAATGAACATTCTCATTGGTAGCAACAAGTTGGATTCACTCCCTGACAATGCAGGAATTTCTCACACAGAGAAAAATTCCATATTTTTGCGTAGTTTTTGCAGATCTGTTTTACCAAATTTTAGCTTATCTCAAAATTAGGTAGTTTTTTTATTATTATTATTATTTCATTTAGGAAGTTTATTTCTAGTTAAACAATCCTTGTTATCCTTGGTTTGTTTTTCATTATGTATTTCCCTTTTATTTCATAGAGCCACACAATGAAGTAAATTTACTGTCAAAATGCTATATACTTAAGTAACACTCCTCACTGCTGACTGAAAATGGAAATTTATAATGCCAAATAGCAAGGAAACAATAAAGGATATAAATCCAAGTGGAAGGGGTCAAAGTTTGCCATGCTGTCTATTAACGTTACCCATAGCAGAGAAAGGAAAAGTATTTTCTTTTCCATAAAAATTAGTGTTTAAAAAAAAAATCCTTTCTGCATTGAGGAAACAAGAATTTTAATGGTTTAACATGAAGAAATTAAAAAAAAAAGTACTAGCCAATATGAACTTATCTCTATTATGGATATTTATCCTGGAATAGATTAGTCTGATGTAGAACATGTTTTGAAATGCCATTTTATAGCCTATAATGTTAGTATGCAAAATACAAAATTAATGATTAGTTGAGTTTCTTTTTCTCTTTTTCCCTCTATATATTTGTGTGTATATGTCTTCTCATATTTATATCTATGCATATAGACAAGAAATAAATGCACTATATATATAGTATAGAAATATATATAATATATATTTCTATACATGAAAATATTCATCTAAGCAATTAACATTTTGACAGCAGCCACCAAAAAATCTCAGCCTGAATCACTTTTCTTAAATAAAGTTCCATGGAAACTGCCATTTTTTTGTGGAACAATTTTTTCTTAAAGGAATTGCAGAAACTTGTAAATGAGTTTTTTACCAAACTTCTCTGAAATACATGACCTGACTTCATAAAAATGAAAAGGATACACAAGAATACATAAGCAGGAAGCAAGAATACATAAGAAATAATGCAGAAATTTACCTTGTCCACATAGATCTATTAATGAGCAATAAGGAGAAAAAAACATCTAGTTGGAAAACAGATATCTTGCATTCACAGGGATCTGCTGACATGGAACTCAAAAGCACATGCCTTTCCTGGAAGGAAAACTTTATAATATTTTATAATATTTCTTGCTGACTGTTTGGGTGTCTCAGGTGTTACACAAGGTGGCAGCTAAGACAGCCAATGCAGACATAGATCTCAACTGTTCACCGAAGATTTGGAAACTTCTGGTCTGGGCAGGTGGGGTTTGTCCTGGCCATTCTATGTGCTGTTGAAAACTGTCTCTCTTCATTTATTTTATCTGTTTTTTCTCCCCTTTTCTTGCCCCCAAGACTGCCTTGTGCATGGATCAGTCCAGAAGCAGACCAGAGATTTACAGCACTGCTCATTTTGGAAGGTATGGGGAGAAGATAATAGTTTTTTATCTAAATATATAAAATGCATCAGATCCTGTTTGGCTTTTAATGGCATTTTATCTAGTAAAACTGGTGATCATCTCATCTTTTGTCACAAAGCAGCTCGGTGTGCATTCAGACACGTGAAACTTTCCTTGCTGTGTGCTGGTTTATCAATAACTGAAAAGGTAAATATTTGAAAGGTCCTGGGGATTTGTTTTAATCAGCCACTTTGTGCCCTAGTCTTATTCTTATGTTTGGCTCAAACATAATATGACAGTCCTATGCAATTTCTTCTTAGCTACAAGAAACTTTTGATTCTGCTTTTATTCTGGCACCACAGAACTTACACTGGAAGACTTAAATTCCTGGGATTTAAATTCCTGGGGCATGATTGCAACCAGTAACAGAACTTTGTGAGCAACACAGATTTCTTCATGTAGGCTTATTCAGAATTCCTCTGACAGGGATTTGTTCTCTTGATATTTTAAGATTAAAAGTTCATGGCTACCAATACCTGCTCTGTATGCAGAGAAGCCAGATGGAGCCATGACTCATTCTAAATATTTTTTTTGAGGTTAGCATAAGTGAATTGCTTTTCAGGTGGAATCCATCAGGTCCCTGGAAGGTGTTCTTGTCTACAAATTCTTCCTGCTGCATTATATTGCCCTTCTTCAAAATGTTAAATGTCTTGATTTGCATTTGCATGAGCTGATTGAACCCTTGTTCTTATTTCCCCGCATAAGGGTTGTATTTTATCTTCCCTTTTTTTCACTGTCATTTTTAGTTCATGTTTCTTTCAGAGCCATTGTTATATGGGCTTAATTTTCAAATAATTTTGCACATATTTTTTGTAACATCTTTTTCTATTGTCACTGTGAATTGTGATAAAAATGTTGTCTTTATTTTGTTTCCTTCTCATTCAATACTTTGCTCATCTGAAATCTCCAGTTGCATCTTCTGATGGAGACTGAATGAAATGCTGTCTCCATTTAGAAAATTATTCTATGCAGTAGCTATGTCAAATAGTTTTTTCCAGGGAAAAAAAAAAGAAAAAAAATTAAAGAAATTCACATTTTTACCAAATCATGTTCTAAGCAAAATTTCTACTGGTTCAATTATACTGATCTGTGCGGGAGGTTTCAGAATAAAGGTCCTAATTTGTAGTAAAAGATCCATTTTCTGGTCTCCACTATGCCAACACACTTAGAGGTCAGTGAAATTTTTAAAACAGATACATATTAGGAATAATATTTCAATAAAGTATTTCCTGTCTATATTTTTTTTATAACCTGGAGAATTTACTCTGCTGATTTGTTGAAATAAGAGTAACTAGAACATTTAAGGGTGAAGTGGGAGAAGACAATTTGGCCCTTTTACCCTCATACTAATGATAAAAGAATGAAGCTTGTTGGTTTTTTTTATGGTGGGCAGAAAATCCAACATTCCAAGCTCAGATAATTAAACTAAAACATCTCTTGGCAACTTCCCATTGTGACCTGATGTATTTTTACTCTTGGAGATGTTAAGAGCTAATTACTCATCCTGTTAATTCCCCTCTGGAAAGTGAGCCAGGTGTGCAAGTGCTTAATGCAAATATAATTGCAGATTTTGACATCCATTCAGGGTAAACACTGGGGATTTATGACCAACTCTTTATACCTTCTACCCCCTCTGAGTGTGCTATAAACTAGAAATGACTCTGTCCCACTCTGTCTCTACAGACACCAACCCCAAACACAGGCAGCAGACCAGTCACACCATAAGTGGTCTGAACTGTGCCTTGCAGGCACCACTTCTCAAACATCCACCAGCTACAAAAAACCTGTGATGACCAAAATCCTGACTCATTCCTTACACTTAGGGGTGAAGGAAATTCAGGACCATGAGCATTAGGTTAATGGTCCAGTGGAGGTGTCTCTGACCACACTAGGTGGTCTGAGGTTCCTTCCAAATAAACGACTCTGTGATAAGCTGACATGATCTGAGACAAACCTGGACTTGGAATCACTTTGCAGAGATGATAAAGTGGCTCATTCTGACTTAGACCTAGTCTGTAACAATATAATCACATCCAGGTGATGCTGTGCCAGTGTGGTGGTGCATCCCCCACCCCAAGGCTGCACCAGGATCTTGTTAGACCTTGGCCTTGCCAACACCTGGGCTGAGCTTCTCTGAGCTTACCAGAAAGTTCCTAGACAGTGTTGTCCTGTCTAATGAATTCCTTGCCTTTTTAATGAATATCTTTTTCTTGTTCTTGTACATTTTAAGCATAAGATGAAAACTGCAGCCATGGTGAAAGGTTATTATGACTAAAGCCCACTCTCTTGTGACCCTGTAAACAGTAACTCTGAGCTGGGACCCCTCTCAAAGTTGGCACCTTCCATGTTTGCTCTTTCCTGGAGGATCACCCACCTGGAGGATCTGGGTATCTTGCTTCTCGAGACTCAGGCCTTCTCCTGTTGAGAAGATGCAAAAATGTTCAAAGTGAGTGTTTCATGGAATTCAAGGGTAATTTTTCACAGGTACTTTGCACAGACTCTTTATGTCTGTGTGCATATGCTATATAAAATGTACTAAGGATATTGTTTTCCTAAATTCTGAAATATTTTAGATTTATAAGTTACTGTTATAGTGTAGTAAATCATATATGTATTCAAGTTAAATCGTTAAGTTAATAAGTTAGGTTAAGATGTAAGTGTTAAGTGAAGTTATAAGTTAAGGATTGTTAAGTCATAAGTTAATTATTGCCTTTGGGTTGTATTCCTTTTTTGTCCTTATCCCTTCTGTCTCTCACTTCCTCCCCCTTCCCTCCCTCCACAACCACAGCCTTCACAGACATGGTTCTGTGTGTATTTCAGTTCAGACTGATATTAATATTAGATTTTTGTGTGCTTTTCCTCAGTATATTTTAACTGTTTATTATGTAGTAGCGTGAACTTTACCATGAACTTTGCTGTGCTGTGGCTTTCATATTAAACCTGCTTTTGCTGATATCTTTGCTGACAATTTTTTGAGTGACCTCAAAACACTGGTTTCACAACAGCCAGACAAATATATCTCACTTTTAGGTGGGAAAATCTTTGTTGTCAGCATTTGTGATTCATCATTGAATGAATTCTGAATGCAAAAGTCAGTGTTCACGCTACCTATCATCCCTAAAACTCCATATCTTACCTGCTACTTCTCTGTACCAACTTGCCTTTCCCTACCTTTCATTTAGTGAGACTACAAAGC
Source organism: Calyptomena viridis (assembly GCA_013390005.1). Taxonomy (NCBI): domain Eukaryota; kingdom Metazoa; phylum Chordata; class Aves; order Passeriformes; family Eurylaimidae; genus Calyptomena; species Calyptomena viridis. The sequence goes on along the minus strand of WEIV01029909.1, from coordinate 22,638 downwards.
CAGAAGGAAGATAAATTATCTTCATTGGCTTATATATCTAAGATACAAGGCCTTATATAAAAATTATGGTGGATATATAAGTGATTGATTAAAGAGTGTTGTTTGCATTGTATTTGGAAATGAAAATGTAGGAAGGAGGGAATTTCAATAGCAAAGTGGAAAGGGCTGTCATCAGGATTAATGTTAAATGATCATTCATGTCTGCTTTATCTCACACTAAGTTTTCTTCAGTAGAATTTTAATAGTGTAGACTTTATTGTGCATTGCGGCGATAAGATCCTGCCAATGTTTAGTTGAGCTGGTTAATTTACAGGAGCTAATTTAAAAGGTAGCTATTGTTTTAGGGAATCTGTCCTGTTGGATTGATAACCCAGCTTTTAGGATATTATTTCCACAGGAAGCAGATCATCATCTTTTCTCCTCATCTCTGCCCCTGCGTTGCAGTTTCTAATTATTCAAGTGAGAAGGGAATTTCCTTCATTTGTAGACACAAACATCCTCACCAAATGATTTATGAGGTTGTCTTTAAAGTGAACTTACTATTTAGTCTTGCAAGTATTTCTACATAATTTTGTAGTATATTGAGTTTGTACTTAATTCATAAGGATAAGTACAAATTCTGTCTCATTTAAACCTGGCTTGGAAAGAGATTTTTCCTCTGAAAACATTTTTATGTATTTACTCACAAGTTTTATCATCAAATATAATCATTCAGCATACAACTCATACATACTTATAACACTTCACAAATGCTTTTCTCACCACTGAAATTGAACCGCTGATGTTGAATGTGGCAGCTATTTAACAATTCTCATCTGGGCAATGTGAGAGTTTAAACAGAAAATGGCCTTACTACTTTCCCAACTTTAATACATATTCAAACATTTTCTGTCAGTTTTCATTTAGTTCCCTGAATTCCTTTGTGTGTGGCCCTGGCTGCCATTTCTGTTGTCACTGTGAACTGAATCATAGAACCTCCTTGAAAGATTTTCTTCTATATTGGCCTTCATACAATTCTCAACACTCTAGGATTTAGAGAAATTTCAATTAATCCATTGCATAATCTGCCTGACAAAATTAAATTCTCTGCCTGGCTCTTGTAGCCAGCTTTCATCTGTTCATCAGCCATAGTTAAAAATGTGAAAAAACACTTTTTCAACAAAGGATTTCAAATGCTCACACGTCTTTTCTGCTCACTTTCAGCACACATCCCAACAATAAAGTTTTACTGGCACAAATGTTCACAGCAAATGAATATCAAATCCTCATATGAGCATCTCCAGAAGGTGAGATTTAAATCTGAAAGGCATCCTGTGGGAAGTCCTTCTGTGTTCACCCATTCAGAGAGCAAGAAGATAGGAAACATGGCATATTTTCTAATTGAAAGTGATAAGCAGCACATGTTGAATCCTAAGTATTTGCACTCAGTCCCCAGGGAGAAACATTGGAAGCTGACAATGGTGAAATAAATTCATACAGCATCCAATCTAATACTCATTAAAATAAATGAAAAGACAGTTTGTAATTGGACTAGGCCTATGTGTCCCAGCCTAGCAAGGTACTCAAGCATGTGAGAAGTCTTATTGTCTTTAAGGAAACTAAGCTTGTATTGAAAGCTATGCACATGTTTAAATACCAAGTTCCTTTGGGGCCAGAATACATTAAATTAAGGAAACAGTAACTTGCTCTGCAGGGGAAAAAAAAAAACGGCTAAATTTGCTTGGTACATTTTAAATGTTTAACAAAACGTATCCACCAGTTTAATAGAGATATTTAAAGAAAGTTTTCTGCACAGTTTGCATTGGCAGAATGCTAATGGTCCACCTTTTGGAAGTGGTAATATATTAGATAATTCTGATATATTAGATAAATCAGATAATTTCTTCAAATCCTTTACGGATTGGGTTTTTCTACAGATAATTATTCTTCATTATTCAAGGATGCTTTTGTTATGAGAATTAGAAACCTTGCATTTTGTCTTTTCCCTTAGAAATACAGCCTAAAGCACTTCAACAAAAGTCTACCCAAACCGAATATAGTTAATATTTTGTGACTCCATGCCCCATGCTGGATTCTGAAGGTAAAACCTATTCAGAATACATCTTCCAAAATTTCCTCCCCAGTCTTGTGTTTTTCTTAGGAACAGTTTTATTAAAATATTAAGCAAATCTGGTCTTCAGAAGTTAATCCGAGCTGTGTCATAGCTGTAGATAAGTTTTGCTGTCCTTCTTAAATTAAATATAGCTTTTCTCTGAATACAAGTCTAGTGCTGCTGAGTGTAACACTGGCACAGCCAACATCAGAAGTGATTTTGTTTGTACATACTTTAGAAAGACAGATTATTCAAAAACGTTTCAGGGGAGTTTTGTGTCTGAGGGATATCCAAATTAGGTTGTGTCTGGAATACATAGCTGAACTTATATTTTAAATCATGTAAACATCAACAAAACCTGCATAAACAAAACCAAAGGAAAATGGAATTTTGTAGGTAATAATGTAAGGAATGGGCAGAGGCAATGGACTGTATTAATATTGTAATTTTAATTTGAAGTCCTAGTCTACTCTAATTGCAAACCATTGCTTACTTTAGTACTTTAATGTCCCTGTACATGAAATGTGCCATTTTCCAGAATGCTCAACAATGAAATTGTATTTATTCGCAGAAATATGGAACATACATTATTGGAATGTTTCATTTTGCTTTGTTATCAACTTTGTTGTAGAATGAAAGAAATTCAATTTCAAATTATATTCAAAACAGAAATTATTGATACTTTATCTGCTATTGTTTTGACAGTTAAAGACATTTCCATATTTCAATTCTGAAGTCTTAAATTTGATAAATTGTTTCTCAGATATTTAATAAAACACAAATCCTTAACAAACTTTAGGTTGAAAAATAACATCATGAATCTCATCTCCTTAACTTTTCTTTAACGTGCTTCCTTTGCAACTTATCATTTTGTGGATGTGCACATCCAAACAGTATAAATCAAATTTCATACCTGCATAAAGCACTGAAATAAATGGCTTTATGCTGGCACAAAAATCTAGTGATGGACTGAGCTCTGACCCTGCTTATTTTGTTCTCTTGGGAAATAAGAAAGGAAGACAAAGGCAAGTACAACATCAAGAAGAAGATCAAATGTGAGACAACATAAATGGCCTGAAATTGATTCCTTTTACTTTTGTGACATTTCATTAACTTCAAGGAAGTTTTGGAGGATTTTTACAGAGAGGCAAGTGAGAAGAGAACAGAGAAAAAGGAAAGAAAGACTTTTCTTGCAGACCCCAATACCCTGATTTGCTGAACTGTGATTTTAAATAGAGAAGAGCAACACACTACTTTCAACTCTCCAGAATAACTTTGTCTCTTGTCTCTTTATTCACATGTGGCTTTGTAGGTTGGTTGTATCAACACTTTCTGGGGAAGTTCTGATCCATGCAGCAGCCCAGGAAAAAGGCTCGTGCACAAAAATTCTAAATCACAACCCTGGTATTTTTAAATTAAAGTTCTCCTCAGATTTTTACTAGTCACAACAACAAGCTGTGTCTAGTTGATTATTCAGAAATGTTCCTGGAAGATGGTTCATCTAAGGAAACCAAATATATTGTGTTTTCTATCTACTGGTAGCTATTTTTTTAGTTACTACAACCAGAACAAGATGTACAAAGCCATAGCCTCCAGGAACTGGAGCTTCTTAATTAAGATTAAGCAATGAATAGTAGTCTGTATTTAGAATGTCCCCTGTTCCAAATATTCAGTGGGGAAAAATGAACATAAAAACACTTCCTGACTTAAAAATCAGCCTGTGACCAGAATTAGGCCAAAAGTTCCTGTTATTTTTAGTTAGTTTAGTTAGTTTAGTACTTCTGATTTAGGCAAAACATGCGAATTTTGGGGTGGGACTTGCAGATTCTGCTACATCGAAATGTAGATTCCTGTATGTGAGAGTCTTAAGCCAGTTGCTGCAAACCAGCCATCTGGAGCCACTTCAAACACAGCAGATCTGTGGCATCTCCTCAGGCTGAGAGGGTTTCACACATGACCAGTGACAAACACATGTTATCGGGACTGGTGGTTGCAAGGCAAGTTGGGTGTCCCAGAGTGTCCCAAATGACACCAGATGGTTTGGCAAATGAACTGAATTCACAGACTCCATGGTAGCCATAAAGAACTGAAAAAACTACTATGATAAAGAGCTGGTGAGTGGACACCTCCACCAAATGGCTTGTAAGGCTCTGTTAAGTTCACAGCCAGGGCAGATCTAATCAGTATCATAATTACCTGCATATACAGGAGCAAATTCAGGCTCAGTACAGAGTTCTGGATCCTACTTTTACTGGACAAATTAGTGTCATGGCAGCCAGGAGAGCCACCCTGCTCTAATCTGCTGTAGCAAATTTAGAATTGCCCTGTGAGTGTAGAACAGCTCATAACAAAACATGAATAAGTGTCCCAGAGAAGCTGTGACACCTCATCCCTGGATGTGTTCGAGGCCAGGCTGAGTGGGGCTTGGAGCAACTTGGTCTAGTGGAAGGTGTGCATGCAATCTCATGGCAGTGGATTGGAATTTTTATGATGAATTTATTATTAGAACTTTATTATGAACTTTACGTGGTCTATAAGGTCCATTTAAGCCCAAACCATTCTATGATTCTGTCACTGTGTCTACAAAACAAATAATATAGTATCCTATAACTCAGGCTTTGACTGTGTACAGAATTCAAGAATTTGTCTGATTTCAATACTTACATACAGCAGGTGCTCTTGTTCTTTAAAATCTGTCCATTTTATTTTCTTTTTAAAACAAATTTAAAAAACTTGGTGACAGTCAATCAGCACAAGTATGAAAGCAAGTTTTATAGCCAACTGAAATCCATGAAAATCTGTGTTCCTTACAGAGACACTGATGCAGCTGCTGGTGCAAACAGCAGTGCCCCAAGATGTGCTTATATTATTTTGTGAATGATGAAAGTGAAGGTGGCTGAGCATGAGACTGCCAGATGCTCTCTGTGACTTGCATATTTTTAAGGTCATTTGTGTGTTCTGATGGCTGAGGTGTAAATGATAAAATTGTGCAACAAACAAAAAAAATCTTTATCAGGTCCAAGTTTTGCCTCGTGACTACAATGATACAGCATCCGATCGACTTTTAATGTGGCTATATTAAATTCAGAAGAAAAGTTATTGTGCCATCATTCCAGCTGTTGTCAGTTGTTGATGATGTAGTTTTGTCTCCTACACTTTTAAGGGTTGAAATGGTGAAGCAAATGTGCTTATGTGTATTTATTGATCTCATGTGTAACTTCATCCAGGTGAGTTCCTGATGTGTTCTGTTTGTCAGATGAGTGTCATGTGGAAAGGACCAAATTCTTCTTAGTCTCTATAAAAATGTAAATGTCAAGTTGTCCATCATTGTGGTGTTATCTGGAGACCTCAACAAACATTTCATCCCTTGTGCTGTTCTCCTGTCAGATTGAAGAGGAAATCCTGAAGGTCTTCTGGGTTAAATTCACAGTCAAAAAGATTGAGGTGAAAGGAAACACTGAGATGGGGATGTTCACAGCAAATTTTCCTATGTGATATGGAATATGTTGATCAGTCATCTGGCAATAGATCCGAATTTACTCCTAATGGAATTTGGAGAAGACCCAAGGATTTGTGTTCTGTTAAATAAAAAAGGGGTGCACCAATCACACGTAGATAATTTTGGATCTCTCAAACAAAGCACAGCTGAATAAAGCATTAGAGATTGTGGAGCAATGAATTCCAGTCATGGGGAATGTGTGCTGGAGATTCATAAGGAGGTACAAGGATTTAAGAGTTAGCATAATCAAGAAAATCAAGCTTTTTTTGCAAAAGTTGACTGTGATTTCTAATGTGCAAAGTAGGCATTAATTATTAAAAATAAGTTAACTGTAGCTTCCCTGTGGCATCTGTGATCCCAGTGTTGGAATACTGTATACTCAGTGAATGCCCAGTGATTTTAGTAGGATATTAAAAAGACGGAAATGAGCAGATAGGAGACACAAATAAAGGGTTTTGAAGACATGAGAAATGCCACAGAGTGGTAAATATTTGGTTTTTCTCAAGGAGATTTGTAGCTGACCTTATTAGAGCACATAAGTGCTCTCACTGAAGAAAATGCCAAGTGTTAAAGGACTTTTAATCATGTATAATTGTTGAAATTTAGAAATAGATTAGTTCAAATTTGAAACAAAGCACAAATCCTTAACATGGAACATAGTTGCAGCAAACTACAAAAACTGGATGAGTTTTCAGTCTCCTCAAAATTTGAGTGTATGGAATAAAATATAAATATCTGCTGTCAGTCAGAAGATAATTTGATGACGTTAAGTGGTCTGTGGTATATCAGAATCTGACTGGGTTCATCTAATAACTTGAAACTTTTAAAGCTATGAGAAGAGTTTTTGTAGGCTTTTCAAGGATATTACAAAGTAGAGGAATCAGGAAGTTTGAACAAGGAAGAACGTTTTGTGAGAAATTGGATGATGTCAAGATGAACCACAGAGAAAATTGGTACCATAACCAAAGTCTGAGGCCAGCTAAAACAACCACGTAGATACCTAAGAATACAAAAGCAGATTTGAACTCAATCCTACAGCTGAAGTGCTGCTATGTGAGTACAAGAAAGTGTTGCTGAATGCTCATACACACTTTATGACCCTGTCAGTTTCTTTGCTTTCTTTGTACATATCACTTCTATCAATCTTAATTTGACTTTCCTTCAGGAGCAAAGACAGGCTCGAGAATCCAGAGTACATGGTCCTTTGAGACTTAAATGACATTTATTTAGCTTTATGTCATGCATCTATAATAATACCAGGGGGAAGAACACAGCTTCCATGTCCAAACACATTAATTTGTTAGTGTATATCAGAAAAAAAAACCTCTCTCCAAGGACTAAGTCCAAAAAGAAAATGAATGAGAAATGCTTTGAATATTAAGCATGAAAATTATATTAAATAGGGCATTGCAAAATATATTAGGAAACTGAAAGCTGAAACTCTCATGGGATAGCTTGTTTATCATGTTTCCAGCCCAATTTAGGGATCAGATAGTTATGGGCGGGTTCAACTAGGCTTAAATGTTTTTTGCATGGTTTCATCACTAGACCTGCAAACCACCTCAAATGCACTGATATCATTAATCACAGTTAGTGATAAGCAAACATGAAAAGCTACAGCCCACTCCTCCTGACTGAGTGTATTCAAACATGCATTCAGATTAATTTTTTGCTAATTTATCCTTATTTCTATATTTTATGAGTACTTATTTATGAATTGTAAAAGACAGCACAGTGTGGAGATGTTAATGCAGTCTTTCCAAAGCAAAGACACCACTTAAGCAAATATTTGGCAGGAACTACATAATATTTTATGCTTCCAATTAGCTTTGGGGTCATTTTCCATAACAGTGGGACTCTTGTTTGTCAAAGCATCCTCTATCATTAAGCCTTTTCTGTTACATTTACAGAATCTAAAGCCAGAATGCTCTGCTCACAGCATTTTATTCAGTGATGACTGTATTAATTCCCTAAAATCTTCTGGTTAAACTTTCTATTATCACTTAAAAAACCTTCTAATCTTGGAGATTTTAGCTCCTGGAACTGATTATGTTATTGGATAAAACTTTGAAATGGTAAATTAACCTTCTTCTAAAGATGCACAACTCATTCCTTATGTAAATTTGTCTGTCTTTGATCCCCAGAGATAACGTTTTGTTTGTTCAGTGATTTCTATTGTCAATATAGACATTTCCTCTTCTTCCATATGGTGCATATCCATAAAACGTGATCAGACTGAGATCACTTGGCTTCCCTGTAGGATGTTTATAAGTGGATGATAATCTTGCTTATGACATGGAAATTATAAGACTTGGGTCTTGTCTTCAGGGAAACTTAATTTGGTTTTTTATATAGTTGCTTCTGCAGTAATTCTGTTCACCATGGTATCCTAGGTAATGATTTCTGATGATGCTTAAACTTTTCTTAAAAAGTCCCTTGCTTTGTAAGCTTTACTTTACACTTGATGGTATTTCCCATTAACCATAAAGAGAAAAGGAGAAAAGAGCTCAACTTCCAGGCTTCAGCCATACTTTTTTTGTCAGAACATTTGAGAGTAAAGTTGTCTGATTGCCTTAAGTATGGATCACTATTGCAGTGCCACCTACATTTCTAATTAACCCTGGCTATATTCTTTTTTTTTGCAGATTCATCCCAGATCACCACCAAAGAGCTCAAAATCTATTAGTGTCTTGCCTCTGGTCAATATACCTTAGTGATGTATGGAATAGGCTCTGGCTACAAGAAGCTGAGGTCTTACTTTCTGAACTTTCTTAACACTTTGTTGGAAAATGCATTCTTAGTTTTTAGGTAAACTGTTCAGAATTAGTGGCACTCTATGTTTTATGTGCTCTAGACATTCACAAAATATGATAAATATAGTTTTCAATTTGTTTATGTTGCGTGTGTGTTTCTGTAAGTAAAAGCATGTACAACTGAAGTATACAATGTGAAATAATAAGGACTTTTGCTTATGGTTTCACTACATTTCTTTAATTAGTGGAACTCAACAAACAGAAAAAGAAAAAAATCAAAGAAGCAAAGATTTCAGATCAGAAGACAACTTTATGATTAAGTTTGTGGATGCCTCAAGCTAAAGCAGGTCCAAGTCATCACAGCCCATGCCTGTAGCCTTTACATTGCTTTAAGATCATCTAAAACACGAATTGTTTCTAAATAGAAACATTTCAAATTATATATTCCACAAACTAAAACTGATTTCAATTTAGCTGCCTACCGAGTAAACACAAAGCAATTCGTTATAAATATTTTTTAAACAACTTTCTCCTTGTTTCCACACTGAACTAATCTAACACTTCCTGTACAGTGCACTGGATTTTTTTTTTCCTTCAGAAACATCACTGAGAAGACAAATTGTGTTCAGATCCTTATTTTCCCTTATTGCCTATAATCTTAAAATGCACTTCTTGATTCCCAATTTCCCCACTTACTGGGTTTATCTACACTGGAGACCAAGAAATGCTTCTCAGCTCCCAGTTATCTGGGCAGATCCCTCCTTGCCATGTCCTAAATATGTGATCTAAGGGAAAGGCATGAACTTGTGTTGGATATTAGGAAAACATTTTTCATCCAGAGGGTGGTTGAGCACTGGAAGAGGCTCTCTGGGGAAGCACAAAACCAGTCTGAGTTCCAGAAGTGTTTGGCCAATGCTCTCAGGCACAGGGTGGGATGGTTGGGGTGTCCTGTGCAGGGACACGAGGACTTGAATGATCCCTGTGGATCCCTTCCACTCAGGATATTCCAGGATTCCAGGCTGACCTGCAGCAATCCAATGTTACCACTCCTCTCTTCCCGTGGTTAAGAGGAAGAAAGTGGCCTTTGTGATAAAGTCTGTGGCCTATTGGCTACAAAAAAGGCTTAATGGCTGGAAAGGGACCAAAAAGTGACTAAGTCAAAAGGGGAAACCTTGACTTTGTTTTATTTGATATGCTGGAATTTTTTTTTTCCAATGTCCTTTTTTTTTATAGCTGCAATGAGTGACTCCACTTGCAGAATGAACAGCAATTATCTCAAATTATCAAAAATTTTCTACTTGGTGGTGGAAGTTATACAAGAACAAGAGGTATCAAACATTTCTATGTAGGCCTTTTAGTATCAATTTATTGCTTTTGATTATTTTTACTCATAAACTACTTGATAATTTATCCAGTACCTATTTACATGTAAAAATATTATTCCTGTAATTCCTAAGTGCATGATATACTTAATTCAAGGATTAAAAATCATGTTGCTGAATGATTTTGTGTAAATGTAGTATAAATTTGCATTGCTAAATTTATTCCTTTCCTACCAAAACAGAAGGAAGGAGTACAACAGAACAAATAAAAAGAAATATCTTATAATTCCATTAATGGATATTTACAAACTGCAGGGTTATGTAATTTTTCACTGAATGATTATTGTTCTTTTTCTAATTCAAATAAAAAGAAAAAAAGCCACTTGCTTTAAGCTTTATAAAATAAATATCTTTCACATGCCTAAGTCATGAATTTTGGCTCTGCAGCCTCATGAAACCACTTTTATTTCTCTAGCAAAGACTTTCNCACAATTTGTTACATATGTTTATTGCATCCTCATGAAACCACTTTTCTTTCTCTAGCAAAGACTTTGCTAACTATTTGATCTTTGTTATATATACTTGCAATAATTAGAAAATATCTAAGGAATCATTCATGTTTTCTGAGGGAATAGATTGAGGAAATTTAAAGAAAAAAATATTTTTATCTCTGTTTTTACAGGATTTCAGTTTATTTGCTCCCAGAGTCAGATAACTGTGGATAGGAGAAGGAGAACATCTACTGTATAGGTTGAATATCAGTATCAGTCAGGGTCAGTATTCTAGAAAAGCAGTAGCAAATATGTTATTGAGGACAATTTTGTTCCCTGGAGGTAGGGGCAAGATTTTGGCTTTATATGTGTTTTTTCACCTTGTCTCTTTCATGCTTTGGCAATAGAATTGCAGTCACTCCAGTCAGTAAGTCAGCTTTCATGGCAACACACACAATTTTGCAAATTTAGTGAAAGAGTTACCCATAGTTTAAGACTGTAAATTATAGATATCCTCATTTGATTATTACTACTATGTCACTATGCTCCTGGGTTTCATATATAGAAAGTTATTTTAATATATCAGGCATTTTTGTATTTTTATAGTGAAATGTTTAAAACTTAAGATGTTTTCATCAATAGATTCTGTTGAAATGTTGAACACCAGTCTGGTAAATAAAATTAACAGATAAAGTTACAATTGTGATTTTCTAACGTAATTCACATTCATCTTTATCACACTGAGAAGCTGTTTCCCAAAGTTCCTCCTGAATAAAGTAATTTATTATTGTTAATATTGTTATTGTTGTTGTTGGTTGTTGTTATTCACTTTGTTCCTATTTGTTTGCACCTCAGCCAAGGTTTAGTGTCACCTAAGAGACACCAATCTGTGAAGTAGGATGTAAATAACTTTTACAACTTGAAGGTGACATTATATGAAATTAATTGATCATTTCTGATCAATGTCTGATAGATCCAAATCATCAAGAGAGAGACTGAACACAGGCAGAAAACTCGTCCTCCCTTGAACAGATCGAATGCCCAGTGCTGGGGAAGAACTTGCACTTTTCCAGTCTCAGCATCCTTTTCACAGCCAACTTCTTCAGAACTGTCAGTCTGGAAGCTCCAACCAGAATTTGGCTCAGTTAAAAGAAACACATATTACTCATTTTTAATTCTTTATCCTTCATTTCAGCCATGAGCTCTCAGATTGCTTCACTGTTGTTAGATTACCTCTTTTTGCTGTCTAATATCTCCCTTCCCCAGCTATTCACCCACTGCCAGTTTCATTTCTCCATAATGCCATAGGTGAGCTGCTCTCATCTGCAGTGTTCTTAAGAACCTTAGTTTGCAAAAGGCTCCTTGCAAGGCAGAATTATACAGACAAAAAGAAGTCAGAAGCACTTACAGGAAAAAGAGATTACACTAGATGTCTTCATCCTGACACTTAAATGGAGCATGACATTCTTACAATATTAGTAGAACATGGGACGTCAAGAAAAAAATAAAATATTTGTGTTGTATTAACAACAACAAAAAAAGGTTGTAAATGTATAAAGGGAGATTCAAACCCAGAAATGACAGGGTGGGTTAGGCAGAAAGATCTGGTTAGGAAGTAATACTATCATGTGGAGAAAGCAGCACTGTGCTTTATAACAGATGAAAGCTTCTGTCTCTCGTGTGGAAGAGATAAAAAAGAAAAGCAATAAATACTGTATAATCCAAACTCATTGTTCAAGCCATACACTGCTCATTCTCTGGCAGCAGCCCAAGGATAAACAGCAGTGCTACGTATGTAAAGGCTGCTTTCATAAATATTTAAAATATACTATACTGAGTCAGTGCAGTAAATAACACCATTTGTTAAAATAGATAGAATATGTGAATTAAGGTCACTTGCTAAAGCAAAGAATAGAGGCATCAATCTAAGCCTGCTCAACCCTGGGATCAGCAGACTCAGGTTTTTCCCACTCAAAGAAACATTAACTAAAATACATAAAGAGAAAACAGTTCAAGCCTGTGACCCTCTTATGTACTTTTTCTGGTTCCAGAATAGTTTACAGGGACAACAAAGAAACAAGTAAAATAAAAAATCCTCCCCAAAATAAGCAGTTCCACATTTAGTTCTCATCTGTTTCTTGTCAGGTTTAGGGAATAGTAAAAACTTTTTTATTCTCTGTGGCACATATATTTCTTATCTTATATATAAATAAATTAAACATAATGTAGTGTTTATCTTTTGTGGCACTCAACATGAAAGCAGCAATTTTTAATGTTTTTTTACCCTGATGTAAATGCATATAGTCTTGTCCATGGCGAAATCAACCACAGGTAGGGTTCAATTGTCCTGTTTTTGATGGAAACTGTGATATTTCTTTAGAGTTGGCCAGTACTTCAGTGCAAAAGTAGAGAAAATGTTAGAAAGAATAAACATTAAAATAAATATTTTATGTATTTCCTGTGGATTTTCTTCCATGCATAACTTCACAGGCTATAAATGGAAATCTTGCACACCGAGATTATTTAAATGTTCAAATGAAAAGGTGCAGAGGGTCTTCAGAGGAAGAGAATTTCACAAGTCATGTATTCTTTGAGAAAAAAAATCCAATGTTTCAAAGTGATTCTGTTAGAATGATATCCTTAATTTTAATTACTGCAGATGATGTTTATCATATTTATAAACATCTCTACCTCCAAAACCTATCCTACAAGCCGGTTATTCTCTGTTGAAAACAAAAATTACATCCTCTAAGGTTTGTGCACCATCATCCCCAGTAATAAAAGTCTGTTGCTGTTTTTTGTGTCACAGAATAACACCCCTACAGAAAACTGTATCCCTTACCACAGCTCCTTAATTTAACTACTGATGATGAAATATTGAAATATCATCAATAGAATTAATCCTTCTCTTGCTGTATTAATTGTAAGGAGTAATAAGAAACCCCCATGGATAGTTGTTCTTATGACTATAATGAAAATATACAAATAAAAACAAAGAACTGGATTAGTAACAGGACACTGTATCTGTGCACAGACCCTCTAAGAGTTACTCCACATCTGCTTTTTTTTTTGCCTCCTCACCAGGGCAATTCCTGTATCAAGCTCATAACAACTTTTAAGTGTACAAATGTTCTTCTTTCAGAAAATGACTGATTCCAAAGTGTCAAGGGATGAAATACCTGTCCTCCTAAGTATAATGTTCCAATGGTTAACTACATTCATCCTTCAAAATGTTTCCCAAATTTCTGTTCTGAATATGTCTACCTTCATCTTCCAGCCATATTGTCTCATTATACTTTTGTCTGCAAGATCAAAGAGGTCTCTTCCCTCAGAAAACCTTTTTGTGTTAATACTGATCATCCATAATTCTATAAGTTGAATTTTGATGTTATTGAAGCTGATTTGAGTTTTCATAACTTTTTTTTATCCTTACACTTAATGAATACGGGAATGCCTGATGTGTTTCATATTGCTTTGTTTTAATCTCTGCACCTGTTTGACAACCTGAATGACTATTGATAGTTTGGGGGGGTTCTAAGTGTCCTAAAATGGACACTTAAATGTTTTCTAAACTAAAATGTTTTCCAAAACCAGCAATACCCTGAAAGCTTCCTTTTTATTGCCATAGCCAATGATCTTGTCATGGGATAATGTTTAAAATCCTTCTTTTTCTGCCTGAAGTGATATTATACTCTGAGACAGGGATACACTTAGGGGGAAAAAAAAAGGTCAGTCCTTGAGACTCGGTATATAACAGGATATGGAAAATAAAGTTAAATCATATTATGAAATTTAGCTAGTCAGTATAATTTTAATTTCAAGAAACTGCTTTAAGTGAACCTCACGCTGACCCACTTTTTGTTGTCATTTCTCAACAAAAATTGATAACCCATCCTTGCCCTTGCAGAATTACCATATTGACAGAGGAAATTTAACTCCCTGCATGATTAATGACCAAAGTAGTGCTCTATCAAACATGTAACACGCACTGGGATATTCGATGCACCTGACAGCCCAGGAATGATTATCCTTTGGAGGAATGGAAAGCAGAGCGTGACAAAATTACAGTTGCTGATGCCTCCTGCTGCATCAATAACATGGCACAGCACAACAAATGGGACTCTTGACCTCATCACTTACAGTGGAGCAGATAATTTGTATAAACAAGTTATTTAGGTGCTTTAATGTACTTTGTGGTTGATTAATAAGGCTTCCCTTCACCTTTTGCATATCAGATGTTAGAGAGTGTTTGAGAAGGGAGAGAAGCAAAGCACAGTCTTGGGGGTGAAGGAATAAACTGGAAGTTTCGATTCTGTGCAGAGCTTTTCTACAGATCTTTAGTTCTAAAGTGGGAAAATGGCATATTTGCTAAGGCTTCACCTTAAGAAAGTGCCATGCATGAATATGCCTGGAGGTACTATAGAGATACCCCAGAAATGCCGATTTCACCACAGACTTTTCATATGTGAGTGTGAGACTCCTGCCAAGCAGCACATCAACCTCATTTTTAAACCAACTCAGCTGGTATTTTCTCTTCTAACTACAGATGTCTGTTCTCCTAGCAAACCATTCAATAGTTTTCATCATTCTTTAGGCAATTTTTCTCTTTTCTTCAACTTATTTTGGAATTGGAAAACATGGGAGAAAACAGACCCGTTTCTGTTACAGCCAGAGCTTATCTGGAACATTGTGTTGTGTATATTCATAGGGAAATGAGGATTTGTGATAAAGGCAATGTTTTATTGAAGTGATGATTTAAACTAATGTTTTCCAAAATAGCAAAGTGTTCTATGCCCATCTGTTTAACTTGTAAGGAATGGATTTTCAAAGGTCATCCCAGGTATCCCAGTATTTCAAGCTGTCATCCGTTTCTGAAGTACAAGGCAGGGAAATGATTCAAAGGCAGGGCTGTCTGATTTCCAGGTTATTCCCATTATGCAGGCAAATCTTTAACTCCAGAGGACTCTATCTAAGCCAGTTATAGAGCCACCATGCAGCAGGCAGCCCGTGCCTACTTCTTTTCCTGAAAATAACAAACCCCTGACTTTATTTTACTTTTCTAAAAGCACGTTTAGTTTTTGTTTGCCTTGGATTTGTTTTTTTTTTCCAAAATTTTAAGTCTACATTTCAATTTAGAACAAACTTAATTAAATAATTATTGATTTTGTCTACTGAAAAAAATACAGCATTAATGAAGTAGATTGTTTATTCACTTTACAGTCTTTATTTCTGCCATTTTCTTTAGTCTTAGAGTTCAGAAAGTCTGGTTAATTTTTTTGCTTTTGTCTTATGGTTTCTTGGCAGCATTTGAAGTCACAAGAGGACATTGCTGAACCAAACAACAAAATTTGTTCTTAAACTTCTGTTCCATTGAGAGAGAGCTTAGAAAATTTTCAGGAATACCTATTCTTGTCCATTAGAAATTATAAATCTTGTTCACTATAATTATAAATTAAAAATTAGATTGCTTACCTATACAATCCAAGGCATTTAGGGAATTTCTTTAGATCCACATCTCTTAAAAGAGCTGTAAGAACAAGTAGAGTGTATTCTGCAGTCATGTATTATGCACTATTTTACCTATTTTCTTCAGTTTTACTTATTTTCATATTTTGCTTATTTTTTTGTGGATTAGCAATTATAGTAAAGAAAGAGTAAAATATTTTGTATTTTGGCCTTCTTCGCAACAGTTGGTTTGTATGTGAAGAAATATGGATTTGCAATTTAAGCTACTCCAACTTATCCAGGCTTTCATATTCTCCTTAATAGTTTACCTTTCCTTCCACAAACCATACAATGTGCTACATATCCCCCACTCAAATTCTCCCTCCACTCCCCTGGTGTGTAATTTTCAAGGAAACATCTCTTTATGATTAACCAGTGAACCAAACTAACTGGAATTTATTCAGTGCTTCACAGAAATGCAAGAGGAGAAAAAACAGGTGCTACTCTTGGTTAAAGGAAGAAAAACGACTTCTGGGAAAGGCTGTCCATTTAGTGCTCCACTCTTCCCTATTAAAGTCTGTCCATATTTTCCCACTGGGATGAAGCAAAGCTTGCTTTCTTTCTAAGAGCATGAGCTATCTTGGATGTACAGCTAATGGGCTCACAAGGATCTTACTAATTACGGTGCTTGGAAGAGCTGTGAAAATAAAAAATATTGCCTTTGACTCCTTTGCTCCGTCTCTAGATGTCACGGAAACAGAGTAAGAGGGACTAAGCAGTGTTTGGCTGCTCAGTGTGGCCCTGAATTGCTGCTCTCTTTGCTGCAATACATCCTCCTGCCCTGGGAGGAGGTGAATAAGTGATTGATGTATGGGCAGCATTGGTCAGGACTGATCCATAGTTTTCCTGCTCCCAGCTTTTTCTGTCTGTCTGTTTACACAGCCTGTGCCTGACATTGGACTAAATGTTGTCCTTTAATGTTCTGTGTAAATCTACAGCTGTGTATTAAATTCTTGGAGACTTATGTATTGATCTTCACATCATCACAAGTGTTTTATCAAGCAGTAACATCATCTGTTTAGTAAAGCTCTCTGTCTTCCCCAACAGTCTCACTTCCTCACTGTGTGCCAGCTGAATTGTGACAGAATCTAAACATCCTGATTGCTGTTTGTGTGATCGATATTCATTTGCACAGCCAATATTCCTGGTACTGTTGGAGACAGAGGGCAGTGCTGTGGTCCTTGCCTTGTGCAGCTTCCAGCACAGGAGGGGCATTGCTTTCCTGGAATTGTCATTATTCTCTGTGATCTTCTCATCGAGAAACTGCTGTGTTTCATATGTTCCTGGTGATGTAAGTGGAGAGGAGTTCAGACCAACACCTAGATAAAAACACAGCTTGATTTTGCAGTTAATAAAATGATTGGGACTGAAACCAGAAGCTTGTACTCTCTTTTAACCCTAATCCCAGCTCTGCCTTCAGGTAAATCTTCCTTTTACATTATGAGTGAATTTGTTGATTCAGTTGCCACAGAGAACAGGAGGTATCTGTCAGCACAGATGATTTACTGCAGTACCACCCATTTTAACTAAGAATGCATAAATTAGTATTTCTTTTTCAGTTATACAGTCTTTGTTGACAAGTGCTGTCTCCTTTGTGATAAGTGTTGTAACACCTCCCTTGGAAAAGAAGTATCTGTCTAAGCAGAGAGGTAGTGAACACAGTCTTGCTGTCTGAATGTAGTTTAAAAAGATATGAGTGATCCAGTGTGACTACAGGTAAAGGAGAGAGAACTGTCAATATAACACTAAAAGTATTTGCATCTGAAGTATAGTCTTCTCATCCTGCTCACAGCCACAGAGAACAACTAAGTTATAATACACTCTTTTTTGGCAGCATATCATGTGCTCTGATACAGGAAATCAGGTCCAGCTCCATTGGAACTACATGCATAGTCTTGTACAAAAACTTGCATAGGTTTTCCCTGTTGGAAAAGGAAGGGGAAAAAACCCATCAGTCTTCCAAAATCTTGAAGGGGAATTTCAGCATGGTTTGCCACTAAACTGGTGGTGTGTTGTAGAGAAGCTGCTTGGCGAAATCCTTCCCGAGGATGAGGTGCAATGTTATTTCTGTCCTGTGATTCCCAGATGTACATCTCTGGCCCTGGGGAACCTGCAGCTGCTTCTGTGCTGGGAAGGAGTGATTGATACACGTGCCAGCGTGAGATGTCGTGGCCATGTCGCCCCAAACCCTGCAAATCAAGCAGTAAAACTTGCTTCTCCACCATGACCCTGCATTTGTGACAATTTCCTCTTGCTGAAGCTCCATTTTTCCCAGGGATGAGTCACATCATGATTTTGTGAGGTCATGACCACCAACTTCAATAATTGTTTTTCTTCTCTGGCCTATTTCTGCAGTTTTCTCATTCAGTGTCATTAACCTGATAATGAGGGGAAGAAGTAAGACAGGTTTTAGGATACCAGCAAGTTCAGGGTAAGGCAGGTAATTCTAACTCAACCCTACATGTTACATCTCGCAGAGCTCATGTGATTTGAGTTACATGGAGGAATTTATGGTGCCACAACAAATGTTGTGCAGGCTGTAGGTGAGGAGTTAGAACAGTAAATAAAGCAAAAACAAACAAACAAACAAAACCTAAAGAGGACAATTGGAACAAAGCTGGAAAATTTATTCTGTCAATGTTTTCAACTCTACTTGCATTACAGGAACTGTGAGCAAACAACATTTTAATTTGAAAAAAAAGAAAAAACAAGAAAGAAAAATCCAAGGGATGAATGCACAAATTGGCATTTTAGTGTGTAGCAACGTAGAAAGTGTTGTAGACCCTCTGAGATCTCACAGCACTTTGGGAACTAGCAGCAGCAGGGATGAAGAGATTTGGCATATGATGAGAGGGAAAATATTAAACTCAGAGAGAGAAATAAATTGAAGGTTATCATAACATCAAAACAACAAAGAGAGCAGACAATGAGAACCACATAGAGTGTTTTTTCATGTTGACTAAAAGTACATCTTATGATGTCAGTTTTAACATCTGAATGCCAAAGATATCAATAAAAATATTCCTCAAATGTGCAGGGGAGGAATAAAAAAAGTAAGAATTGCCCTGGTCTCTGCTCTGTCTGACATTACCTTTTAGATATTTATAGGGCTAATTCATAGTCCAGTGTTGCTTACAGACCACAACCATCACAGGATTCCTCCTGAGGATAACTTAGTAAAGAGAAAAGAAATTATCTCTTTTCTGTCTCCTTGAAAGGTAGGACAAGAGCAGCCTATGTAATTTATAGCAAAGAAGGTTCAAGTTAAATATTAGGAGCAAAAAGACTGTCAGAGCTGTGGTACACGGGGATATATTGACTAGGCAGGCTGTGGAGTAACCAACATGGGAGATCATCATGAACAGGTTATACAAACATCTCTTAGGGATGATGGGAATAACTGAACTTGTTTAAAAAGACAGAAAAATTGTAGGGTCTTTTGCTCTTCCAACCATATAGTTTCTTATTTCCAGGTGATCTGGAATAAAATAGGAAAACACTTGAGAGTTTAAAGCAAAAAAAAAAAAAGAGGGCAGCAAGAGCAATGTAATTTATTCTCAAGTACTTTCCTTTCCTTCACAGTCCAGGAGCATCTACTTTGGCAGTCCATCTCTATGAAATGCCTCTGTCTGCCTCATTTCCTCCTGAGGAGGAAAACACTAAAAGAGAAGTTCTGTTCTTGAGTCTTCCTACAAAAAGAACACACAATCCATACAATTATGAAGCTTCTGACACCCTGTGACTGCTTGGGGATTTTTGCCAATTCTCTTTTTCTTAGTGTAGAAGTAAGCCATTAGTTGTTTAGTTTTGGTTCCTCTTAAAGTTTGAAAGACACAGTCCCTTTATCATGCGTTTATTTACCAGCCATTTTCCTTCAGCGCTTTATCTTCATTTTTTTTTGCCTGTTTGAGAGTGGGTTCCTCTTTCCAAGGGACATTTTTGAATCTTGGTGACTCTACTCATCAGCATTAGTAAACCTTAGGTGCTCTGCATTGCAGTATTCCCTTTGTAGCCTTTCTCTCTTGATTAACTGCATAGGGAAAGTGGATCTAAACTTTTTTACTACGCAATATATTTAAATTAATGATCTATAGTATATGGTCTGATAAGCAGTCTGGGTAAGTTTATATTAGAGAATTAGCACCTGACATAATTTTGGTGGGTTTTCTAGGGCTTTTAGTTGTTAATTTAAGCCACTATTCAAGCAAGTACTTTTTTAAAAAAGAGCTATTGGACATGCAGTCCAGTTCAACATGCTCATGGTCCCCAAAACTCTCATTTTTTAATGCTATTTTCTTCTATGAGACTACCTGAATGTGCAAAAATTTCTCATAAAATTATAGAATCTTTAAGGTTGGAAAAGACCTCTAAAATCATTGAGTCCAACCATCAGCCTAACACTGAACCACCACTAAACCATGTCCCCCAAGCACCATATCTGCACATTTGCTGAACACTTCTAGGGGCAGCCTGTTCCAATGCTTCCCCAATCCTTTCTCACATGAGCAAGTTCTTTGTTTCAGATGGTTTCCAGCCATCCCTTCACAGCTTTCTAATTATTCTCTTGGCAGAATTGCTGGACTCCACTATTTGCATTGCATGTTCTCAAAGGGAAAAAGAGTGGGGCTGTTATTTGGCAGCTCTCAGTTCTCTAACCATCTCTGCCACAGTCTTCCATGGCTTCAAAGATTTGCTTCTCAGTTTCTGCCTTCATACAACAGTGACAGTGGTTCTAATGTAGAAGAGTTCTATAGTAAAAAGATGCCTATAAACCATTTCTCAGCCTTAGGATGACAAAAATTAGATCAAGTCTAAGTCACTAATAATAGGTAAGCTAGAAGGGAAAGATTATTTTCATTTAACTTGTGTTTTATTGAAATTCACTCCATGCTTAGGGTGTATGAAGGAAGAAGGAATGCAAGAGAGTTTGCAGCCAGAAATGTGCAAAAAAAAAGTGAGCTTTTTTTCCCCCAAAAAACATTGAGGTCTTCTACCTTTATTGATCCACATTTACTGCTCTGGTTAGAAATAGTGCACAATCTTTAAAACACACTTAGTGTTCACAAATTGGCTGAGTGCAGGGTATATCATGCCAACATTTACACTCTTTTACTGCAGTGCTTCGAGGCCAGGACCCGGCTGTATTTCAGAGAAGTAAAAAAGGGCTTGTAATTTCATCACTCTCCAAGTAATTTGGTGGTACTGCAGTAGTCACTGGGGGGATATTGGCTCAGGACTCACTGGTGTTCATCTCTAAATCACTACCTGTGTGACTGATGAGGGAACGACACCTGTGAGCTGCATTGCAAAGAATTGCCATGCTCGACTGAGCACCTCTAAATGTATGGATTCAATGCACAGAGCCTGGAGATTTTATCACTAATTCAGAAAGACAACAATCTACAGAAGGAGTTCAGGCTTGAAGGTGGGCAGTTGCTTGATCAATTTGTGAAATCACAAATGGATGATTTTGTTTTCAGGGTGTTTTGTTTGGATTTGTTTTCTTTTTACCTGCAGTACAGACTAGTCAATCTCTTCTGATTGCATCCTTTCTGTGAAGCCATTCTTCCCTGCAAACTCTGACTATTTGCAGATTTTTGTGAGCAGTTTACAAAGGAAAATATGCCAAATGAATGTGACTTTGCAGCTAAAGCCATGTGAAAGTCAGCAGGTTTTTTTCACTGGGATGTCTGCATTGTGCTGCATTTTGGGTTAAGTTTGCATGGATTCATGCCTTCTGAGCTCTGATTTCAGACAAGTCATGAAAACCCACTTTGAATCTCTCCATTTATTCTGGCCTCATGGTGAAACCACCAGAAACATTTGGCTCCTATATATGAAGATAAAAAGGCATGACCCACTACTTCTTTCTCCCAGCTTTATACCATTTCCAACTCCACTGATTTCAAAGAAGTTGAACTGACATAAACTTAAAATGATACAACATAGAATCAGATCCCTCAGGCTTAAAAGATGTATTGCAATGATGTCTGTTCACTGACCTTTGTGAAATGAATATGGAGATTTCAGCTCAGTTCCTATTTGCAGCACATGGTCAGCACTGGAGCCACTGCCATTAATACATCTCCTCTCTGCAGTGCAAGAGCTCAGCAGAAATATAGTCCTTTACTCCATCAGGACAAGTTTAAGAGACACTGTCCCATATCCTAGGAGAAGAGGGCATTTCTGGGGTCATCAAACACTGCATTCTGCATCCATATCACACATACAAAAATGCCTCTTTTATGCATTGAAATCCTTTCTCTTAAAAAGGTGTTTTTTTGTTCCTTCTCCTTGCTTGGCACTAATGCTCTTCAGCTATCAGATAGGTCAGTGGAAAAGCTTCTGCCAGAACCTTTGGGAATAGTTTTAGTTTGGCTTTTTCACCTTTCAGTTCCCTGACATGGAACAACTTTAAATAAAGGAACAGTATTTCACAACTTGCAGCATAAACCTGCCACGAGAACTGTCCTTGTGTTGGGAGCTACACAAGAATCATGGAATGATTTGAGTTGGAAGGTACCTTAAAACCCACGCCATTCCAATCCCCCTGCCTTGAAAATTGTCAATCCCCCACTTCCACTATCCCAGGTTGCTCCAAACCCTTTCCAGCCTGGCCTTGAACATTCCCAGGGATGGAGCAGCCACAGCTTTTTGGCTAACCAAGAGCTGAGATGATTTTGCCTCTTCAAAAACAAATTTTACCCCCACCCCCTCTTACCCATGAGACCCAATAGAGGCCATTCTTTATCCTCTAAGCAGTGTTGTGAAAGCTCCTCTTATCTTTCCCTGCATTAATCACCAAGACTGCAGTCAGAGAACACTTACACCTGTAAAGCCCCTAATTGCAACCACATATTAGTCACTTTAAAAAACAAGTTATTTCCCTTTAATTTTGTTGGCTAAATAGTAGTTTTAAAGAAGGGGTAAACAGATTTCTTCCCCAGCAGTGTTTCAGAAAATTGTAATGTCTGTG